>CM053619.1:5053981-5070403 GCA_028646535.1 Procyon lotor
GGATTTTCTCAGATTCTTTTATCTTCCATAGCTTTGGTTCAAATTTTATTGTATTTGGCAGAACTTCCTCATGGCATATGGTTACCACCTTGCCTTGCTTCTTCCCCATAATTTTGCTCCTTTTAAAAATCCTTTTGGTCAAGAAAAGTATCTTCACTTAAATCATTTGCTGGATTTCATATCCCTGTATTCCTTCAACCATTTAGGACAACTGCATGGAGGGCCCAGCCCTTGCTCACTTTTGTGCCAGCAGTTTTAATTTCTTGCTCTGGTGAGAAATTTTCTCTTACTCCTGTCCCCACACTGTCAGCTTCATTGCTAAAGGATTTCTTTAGCAATGCCTACAAACACCAGTGGCCATTTTATCGGACACCTAAAACAGTCATAAAATATTTGTTTGGAGAAGCATTTGACAGATGTAGTAAATAGCAGAGGGTACAAAGAAAAGTAGTGCCAATAATTAAGGGACTGTGAATATTGATTTATGAAGAAAGTTGAACATATTAATACCAACCACATTTCTTTCCTGAATACCCAGTGAACAAGAGAATGGACGGGACAATAGTCCCTAATAGAATGAACAACCAAAGGAGAAAGACATTTGCGGGGGCGGGTATTGGCTATCCCTTACATGTTCTATTCCCGTCTGATTTAGAGTTCTCATTGCTTCGTACTAGCCAACCCCTCATTTGTCCAATTCTCTGTCATAGCTAATGATTCTTTATGTTCAACTTACCTTGTTCCAATTAATGAATAGTTTTTGTCTCCGGACTGGATCCTGATTGATGTCCTCCATTATGATTTCAGCTCCCGGACAGAATGTGGCATCATTCTGGACCTGGAATTGGAATTGGAAGCAATCGCCAATATATGGTGTCATTTTCCCAGTAGCTGAAATAAGTCCAGGAACCAAGAGGTGGAAGTCATGATTGAACCTGATCACCCACTCACAGGAATTTTGCTTTGAATTCCTGAAAACTTTGGCTCATATGGTTTGGTTCTTAGTTCGTAAAGGAGGACTGTGCTTAAGTGACACAGCAATGGCCCCATCAAATGAGAATATGGGAGAAAATGGAGTCTCCATTCCATAGCAGTGGAGACTATGTTAGGTTCCTTGTTACACTGAACTGACAGATAAGGGGTGTATTTGGCAGTTTTCACGCATTTCTTCAGTGGAGATGAAAGCCTCCAGCTGTTGCTGACTTTGGGTTGACTCACACAATTTCTTGTATGATACCCCAGCTCTCCAATCCAATTTGGTCAATAAATGTTCTTTATTGAAACATCAAAAATAGGGGCGTCTGGGTGGCTCAGTGGGTTAAAGCCTCTGCCTTCAGCTCAGGTCATGATCTCAGGGTCCTGGAATCGAGCCCCACATCGGGCTCTCTGCTCAGCAGAGAGTCTGCTTCCCCCTCTCCCTCTGCCTGTCTCTCTGCCTGCTTGTGATCTCTCTCTCTCTGTCAAATAAATAAATAAAAAATCTTAATAAAAAAAAAAAAGAAACATCAAAAATAGCTTTTGGGTTTTTTGTTTTTTTGACTGAACACTGTCAAATAGAGAGGATTAATTAAAACTTTACTTCCTCCTGCTACCAGTCCTTCCCTTCTTCCCCTCCCCTGCTGTATTTTCTCCAAGGCACTTACCAATGTATAACATACTTAGTTAGCCCCTTGCCTGGTCACTTATTTGTTTATGCTTCACAAAGGTAGAGTTTGGGTCCATTTTGCTTTTCATTGCTGTTTAGCTGATGCCTAGAACCTTGCCTGGCATGCTGTAGGCACTCAGCAGTAATGGTTAAATGAATGGTTCCAGACAGGAACCATTTTGAAATGGACGGTGGTGTGTGGCAACTTGGTGCGTGGCGGTGAATTCTCCAAATCAGCCCATAACCTCAATGCAATTCAAATTAAATTTCAAATGCAGTCTTCTGCTGAAATCAAGAAACTAAAGCTAAGGTGCATATGGACAAATAAAGCAACGCATTCAGCAAGGCATTGGAAGATGGGGAAAAGAGGGCTCACCCTTTCACTGAATAAGATGTCTTATAAACCATACTCATAAAGTTTGATGTTCATCTAGGAATAGATAAAACAGTGGGATAGAGAAGCGATCTACTCTCAGATCTACTCCAGAAGTAGGTCAACCACACATGCAAAGGTGAGAGAAGACAGAAGGGTAATAAATTAGTAAGGGGATGATATACTGCTATTCGATTAGCAGCACACAAACATTGGCTATTCATGAGCAAGAAAATGATATTAATCTCTACTTTATACCAGGCACAAAATTAAATCCTAACTGAATAACTGAACAAAACATGAAAATCTTAATGATAGAATTTCTAGAAGGAAATGTTAGGAAAATACCATCACGTCTTAGGACAGAGCAGGATTGCTCGAATGAGAGAAAATAACACAAATTATGAAAGGAAACATTTTTTATAAATCTGATTCAATTTAAATTGAAGTATTTCCATATGGTAACACTCAAAATGATATACGATGGGACAAATGTATATTTTTTACAGATTGGTCAAATGAATTTCAGCCTATGCAACTGACAAAGAAATAGAGCCCAGAACATATATTTTTTTATTCCATCAGTTAGTGAAAAATACAAATAATCCCAAAAATAAAATGCCATTTAACAGAAGAGAAAGCCTGAATGATCGATACATATAGAAAAAAAAAAAAAACAAATGCCACTTTTAACCTGGAGAATGAAAGCTAAAACCAACAAAAATGATTCAGTATTTCAGTCCCAAAGAATGACAAAATTTTAAGAAGTTTGATTCAGATCCTTTATCCATTTTTAACTGGGTTATTTATTTATTTGCCATTTAATTGTTTGAATTCTTTATATGTTTTGGAAACTATCAGATGTATGATTTGCAAATAGTTTTTCCCATACCCTAGGCTGTCTGTTTACTTTGCTGATCATTTCCTTCACTGTGCAGAGGCTTTTCAGTTTCATATAGTCCCACTTGTGTGTTTTTTTGTTGTTATTTATGCTTAAGGTAGCATATTAAAAAAAAAAAAAAACTTATTACCAGAATCCATGTCAAAGTTTTGTTCCTATTTTCTTCTAGGAGTTTCATGGTTTTAGATCTTCCATTTAAGTCTTTAATCCATTTGAAGTTAATTTTTGTGAGTGGTTTAAGTGGGTCTAATTTCATTCTTTTACATATGACTGTGCAACTATCCCAGCAACTTTTATTGAAGAGACTGTCTTCTCCATTGAGTATTCGTTTGTGGCTTCTTTGTTTTATATTAGTTGGCTGTGTATGCTTGGGTTCATTTCTGGGCTCTTGATTCTGCTTTATTGGTCTGTTTGTCTGTGTTAATGCCAGTATCGTGCTGTTTTGATCACTATAGCCTTATAGTGGAGCTTGAAATCAGGAAATGTGATACCTCCTGCTTTGTTCTGTAGACATTTCTCCAAAGAAGAGCCACAAAAGACCAACAGATACATAAAAAGATGCACAACATCACTAGTCATTAGGGAAATACAAATCAAACCACGATGACATATCTCCTCACACCTGTTAGAATGGACATCACCAAAAAACCAAGAGATAACAAATGTTGGTATAGATGTGGAGAAAAGAGAACTCTGCAGACTGTTGGTGGGATTGTAATTTGACAGAGCTACTGTGGAAAACAGTAGGGAGAATCCTCAAAAAATTAAAAATAGAACTACCATATGATTCAGCGATTCCACTTGTGGGAATATAGCGAAAGGTAACAAAAACACTAACTTAAAAAGATATCTGCACTCTCCTATTCACCATGGTTATTTATAAGAGCCAAATATGGAAACAATGTTAAATGTTCATAGATGGATGAATGGAGAAAGAAATTGTGGTTTATATACAATGGAATATTATTCAGTCATAGTATCAACAAGGAAATCCTACCATTTATGTCTACATGGATGGACCTTGAAGGCATTACGTTAAGTGAAGTAAGTCAGAGAAAGACATGATCTCAAAATAAACAACCTATAGACAAAGACATCAGGTTTGTGATTAACAGAGGTTAACAGAGGGGGCAGGGGCACTGGAGGAAAGGGGCCAGAAGGTACAAACTTCCAGTTTATAAGAAAAGTAGGAGCTAGGGATGGAATGATTATAGCTAACACTTCGATATGATATACAGGAAAGGTGTCCAGAGACTAAATCCTAAGCGTTCTTATCACAAGGAAAATTTCCCCCCCTTTTTTTTTCTTTCAAAGATTTTATTTATTTATTTGACAGAGAGAAAGAGACAGAGATCACAAGTAGGCAGAGAGGCAGGCAGAGAGAGAGAGGGAAGCAGGCTCCCTGCTGAGCAGAGAGCCCGATGCAGGGCTCTATCCCAGGACCCCGAGATCATGACCTGAGCTGAAGGCAGAGGCTTTAACCCACTGAGCCACCCAGGCACCCCAGAATTTTTCCCCTTTATTCTTCCCTTCCGTCTTTTCTTTTTAATTGTATCTATATGAGAAGATGGATGTTAGTAGAACCTAACTACCTAGGTTGCTAGAACTAACTAGGTAGTTCTAGCAACCTAGGTAGATCTAGGTTCTAGGTTCTAGGTTCTACTAACCTAATGTTAGTAGAACATTTCACAATATATGTACAGTAGGCCTTAGACTTATACGGTGACTCACGGCAATTATCATTCAATGAAGCTGAAAACATTTGAAATCAAAAAATAAAATAAAAAGATGGAAATTCCAAGTTGCCAAGGACATCGAAAACACAAACATCTTGCTGATGGAACTACCTCATAAAGTCATAAAATTGCATCGAAGAACAGTTTGGATAAAGCTGTGGGATCCCTAGGACTCAGGAATTTTACTACTTAAGAAACCGCAGAGCAGATGCATGTGGAGATATATCAAAGAATATTCATGAGAGTGCTGTTCTCTGTTAAAGCAAAAAAGAAGAAAAAAAAATCTCAATTTACATCAATAGCAGAATTGATAAATTGTGTTCTATGCACAGAATACTTCAAAGCTGTTGAAATGGATGAACCAGATCTTCATGTAGCAACCTGATTCAGTCCTACAAACACAGTGGGAGATGAAGAAAGCTGTTTGTGGGAGGATAAGATGACATCTTTGTAGCTATTGAAGATTCACACGCAATGATAGTAGCCATTATTTATGGAGGCTTGCAGATCCAGTAACATGAACGGGAAAGAGAGTGGAGATGTGCTCGGCCAGGGAGGGACAGGTGGACTGGGAGATAAGGACGTGGAGGCTCCGACTGTTTTGTAACACTGTATTTCTTAAGATGATACCATAAAGCAAATGTGACAAAATGTTGGCACTTGCTAACTTTGGGTATTGGGTATGTGTGTGCTTGTTCTTTTTTTCATATTGCAAAACCAAAAAGATATTTGCCCAAAAATGGTGTCATTATTTCCCATTCCCCCCGCCCCCCGAAGCATGTCAATTTAATCCTTGTAGCTTTGTAAAATTTAATATGTCTTCCAGGAGCTCTGCTTTGGTCTATGCCTCATCTCTTCTGCTCTGTTCTCATTAGGATGAGATATTAAGGTGGTTGCCAAGTGAGTCAGTCAAGTCGGTAAAACCAAATGTTCATACGGCTCTGGAAAAATTTGCAGGGATCCTGCGTTAACACGTAGCTTCTGCAAAAGGAGTTCTTATTGCTAAGTGGTCATTATGAAAATTAATAGGTATGCTATGAAACAGAGTTTAAAGACATAAAAGCGTCTTCTTTTACACCATTTTAAATCTTACTGGATCATGCTTTTTCGAACTATAGTCCTCTCTCTCTTACTCCCTTTCTCTCAAACATAAAACTAGGAATGTTCTTCCCTCACTTGGGTTACGAATGGTAAGTTCTATTGCTATCTCTCTCATCAATTCCACGGCTCTGACACTGGGCCCCGTGACATTCATCTCTGGTCTGCTCTTAGGGAAAGCTGATGCTCTGCTCTCTTTTCTTTAGGCGTTTACTAAACCATGTGTTTAATCCCAGTTAACATAAAAGCATGATACAGGAAACTCATTGATATTGCTAGCTTCCAAGGTTCAAAGTAGAAAGATACTCTCTAAAGTAGATTTACCTTCTAGATGTTATGTCTTTTTTTTTTTTTTAAAGAGAGAGAGCGAGAGAGAGAGAGAGAGCGTGCACATGAGAGCAGAAGGAAGGGGCAGAGGAAGAGGGAGAGCCTCAAACAGGTCCCACACTCAATGCGGAACCCAACCTGGCTGGATCTCACAGCCATGAGATCATGATCTGGGCTGAAATTAGGAGTCAGACATTTAACTGACTGAGCCACCCAGGCACCCCTAGATTTTGTTTCTAATGACTACTTTCGATCATTTTTTTTTCTCGATCAGATTTTAAAAGGTTATGTACTCATGATATGTCTTCCTCCTCCTTTCTGAAAAAATGATCCCACCAAATAGGAAAGAGTTTTCATTTGGTTTAATCACAGAAATCCTACAATAATCTTAAGGTTCTTTTATTATTATTATTATTATTATTATTATTATTATTATTATTATTAGATTTCATTTATTTATTTGGCAGAGAGAGAGATCACAAGGAGGAAGGAGAGATCACAAGGCAGGCAGAGAGAGGGGGGAAGCAGGCTCCCCGCTGAGCAGAGAGCCTGATGTGGGGCTTAATCCCAAGACCCTGAGATCATGATCTGAGCCGAAGGCAGAGGCTTTAACCCACTGAGCCACCCAGGCGCCCCAACAATCTTAAGGTTCTTAAAAGCAAACAAACAAACAAAAGCAAAAAAAAAAACCAAAACTATATCTTAAAGAGAGTTTTCCAATTTTTATGCCTAGCATTAAAAATATCTTTTCCATTTACAGCACAGTAATGCTTATGGCAGAAATTTGGAAAACACAATAAGGAAGGCAAAAAAATTATTCTCTAGAAAGAATAATTTACTGTTAATACTTATGGCACATTCTCTTCCACTGAAATTATATTTTGTATGTTTTCTTTAAAGATAACTTAGATCATCAATTTATATCTCAATTACACCAGTCATTTTAAAATGATGTATCTCTTTATAAAAGTAATATAAGCTAGTTGTCAAAATTTGAAAAAAGAAAAATATAAAGAAAAATAATGATCACTCATATGCCTACTGAACAGATAATGACCTAACTAAAACTTTTGGTATGTTTATGTATAGATTTTTTTTTCTTTTTTCCAAGTGTGAACGTGTGTGTTTGTACATGTTTGTGTATTCTCCTGCTAGTTGAGATCATGTTTTATACACTAATTGCAATGCATAGATCACAGGAACAGTTACGGTTCCTAGACAGAAGACATGGAAAGAACACTTTAATAACAGATAATATCTGCCTCTGGGAGGTTTATGACTCATTCTTAATTTTTAAAAATCTCAATGTCTCATCATTCAGTATGGGTTCCTTTGATTAACTGCTTTTAATTAAAAATTAATATTGAACTTAGAAAAAAAATCAGAACACAAAAGGTATACAGATAAAAGTAAGTTTCTTGTATTTGAATTTTCTTAGTCCTTCCCCCAGCAATAAGTAGGTGGCCAACTTAGCCACCCAGAAATATTATTTGCGTACAGAACACATATATATTACCACCCATATGCTCTGTGGATGCATGTAGTGGTTTTTAATAATATTCACATTATTAAATCCACTTTTTGCAGATGGGATTATATTGCATTCGCTGTGCTACACTTTGATTTTTTTGTTGACTAAACATTTGGAGGTTTTTGTCTGGTTTTTGTTTTACTCTCTCAGCTCATAAATATCATCTCCTTCTGTTGCTACATGACTGTAGGGAGATAAAACATTTATTTGTCCGATCCCCTAACAGTAGACACATAGGTTGTCTCCTGCATTTTGCATTGGTAAAACGTGGCAATGAACATTCTAGCATAAGTCTCTCTGAAAGCATATGGAGACTAAACGGTGAGATGTAGAATTTCTGGGTCAGTGAGCATGTCCATTTCAAGTTTATGTATATTGCCACATTGTCCTCCAAACTGATTTCAATCTTTTGGTTACAATGTACCAGTCATGTGAGAGAATGGCTACTTCTTTACCCCAGCTCATCCGCTGTGCATTGGGAAGCTTTATGTATATATATTTGCTGATACCTTAGATGCAAAGCTTTCTCATTTCTAAACCTGTGAATTTTAAAATTATTTTTAATTAGTAATTCTTTTTTCATCTATCAGCTATCACTTAGTCTTTTCCTGCGAATTTCCTGTTTATCCTCTCTCCCTATTTTTTTCTATTGGACAGCTGATAACTTTGTTTTGTAAAAAGTCTTTACATGTTTCTTTAGATATTTAGGAAATGAAGCCTTTTGTTTGTGATATTTGTCCCAAAAATTCTTTGCAGGAGTTCATTGCCTTATGATTTTGTGATCATTTATTTTCATTAATAAACATTACTTGTTATATACCAGCTTTAGTAATTCTTTTTTTTAAGCTCATGGACTTCATTTAGCTTTGAAAGGCCCCTTCATGAGGTGCCTGGGTGGCTCAGTTAGTTAAGTGACAGACTCTTGATTTTGGTTTGGTCCACGGAATCAAGTCCCATGTCAGGCTCCATGCTCTGTGGGGAGTCTGTCCCTCTGCCTCTCCCTCTGCTGGTGCTCTCTCTCTCTCTCTAATAAATAAATAAAATCTTTAAAAAATAAAGCCTCTTCATTACATCAAGATTATCAAGATTATTTTTATTATTTTTATTATTATTTCAAGATTATTTTTATTATTTAGTTAGTGTTTTGTTTTTTTTTTAAGATTTTATTTATTTATTTGACACAGAGAGAGAGATCACAGGCAGGATTATTTTTATTATTTAGTTAGTTAGTGTTTTGTTTTTTTTTAAAGATTTTATTTACTTATTTGACAGAGAGAGAGAGAGAGAGAGAGAGATGACAAGTAGGCAGAGAGGCAGGCAGAGAGAGAGAGGGAAGCAGGCTCCCTGCGGAGCAGAGAGCCCGATGTGGGGCTCGATCCCAGGACCCTGAGATCATGACCTGAGCCGAAGGCAGAGGCTTTAACTCACTGAGCCACCCAGGTGCCTCTCAAGATTATTTTTAAATGTCTCATTTTTTCTTCTGCTTCTAAAGCATTTTTTTAAAAATTCTCTTTGATTTTTAATGCCTTTGGAATTTATTTTGGTTTAAGGAATGAGGCAATGATCCATATTTCTTTTCTTTCTTTTTTTTTTTTTTTTTGAACGGCTGGTCTATTTTTCAACCATTATTAGGACTATTCATCTTTTAGCCCGTGGTATAAAACAACTTAAATGATCATATTAGTTCCCTATTGCTACTGTAATAAATTATCACAAATTGCGTGACTTAAAGCAACACAGATTCATTCTCTAGCAGTTGTGGAGGTCCAGAGTATAAAATGGGTGATCAGGGCTGCATCCCTTCCAAAGGTCCTAGGGAAGAGTGAGCTTACATTGTCTGGCTTCTGGAGGAAGCCCACAAGCCTTGACTCATGCTCAGACATCCTCCCGACCTCTGCGTCTGTCATCATCTCTCCTGACTTGTAATTTCCCTCGTAAGAACCTTTATAACATGGTGGGACATGTGGTTAGTGTAGAAAAACTTCAATACCTGCCATGTGTTAGGGATGGCCGCATCTATTAGAAAATGCAAACGTTCTACCGGTCTGCTTCAGATCTCTTTAAAAAATAAATAAAACCCTAAAGATAAACACGAAGCCCCCAAGCCTTTTCATCTCCCTCCATTCTCCACGATTAATTACCACTGTTCTCAAGTTGATAAACATCATTCCCCTGCATGTCTCTTTCCGTTTATTACATGCGTCCAAATTTAGATGTATTTTACCACTTTAGAGTTTTAAGTATCAGGTAGGTGGTGAATATGTATCGTTTCCTTCAACGTGTTATTCACAATGCATTTTTTTTTTTTTAAAGATTTTATTTATTTGACGGAGAGAAACACAGCGAGAGAGGGAACACAAGCAGAGGGAATGGTAGCCGGACAAGCAGGCTTCCTGCAGAGCAGAGAGCCCGATGCGGGGCTCGATCCCAGGACTCCGGGATCATGACCTGAGCCGAAGGCAGACGCCCAACGACCGAGCCGCCCAGGCGCCCCTGCATTTTCTGGTTCACACTATTTATAGGTCAAGTTTAATTGCTGTGGAGTATTCCATTATCTGAAAAAAAGGTTTGCTTAAGTCTCTACTGAGTTTCTCCTCCTCCTCCTCTTCCTCCTTTTTCCTCCTCCTCCCCCTCGCCTTCTCCTCCTCCTTCTCCATGCTCGTGGTGAGATAAAATGCCCTTATGAACATTCTTACACGTGTTTCTCCTTCGCATACGTTAGAGATTCTATTGGATCCTAGGACGTGTACACCCAAATATTTTTATCATCTATCATCTACTCCCAGCAACAGCATATAAAATCGTACATTCTGGCTTTTGTTTTTATTGGCTCTTTTCATCCTTTTTCGTTGGTTTCTATTTCATTAATTTACACTCCCTTCGTTATTTTTTTATCCTACCTTTTGGGGTTCATTTTGCTTTTTCATTTTATTCTACTTAGGGGATTCAAGTTGTATGCTTTGCTCATCAATTTTTGATTTATTTTTTAAGCCTTGAAAGCTGTTCATTTCCCTCTAAATGATCATCTTAGTGGTTTTCCTCAGTTTACCTACATAGTGTTGTCCCTGTTCTTCAGAACTCAGCATATTCTCGAATTGTGATTTTTCTCCAGACTTCTTCTTTGACACCTCGATGAGTTACATGTGTTCTTTGAAGGTGCCAAAACATTGAAGACTGCTTGTCTTTTTTATTATTCACTTCAATTTGTGTTAGCGTCAGAAACCACATTTTCTTAGTATTTTTACCTTATGCAGTTAAATCACCTTTCAAAGTGATGGAAAGCTAAGAAAACACGGTTCCCGTATTTTCCTTCATTTTTACTATTACCAACACTCTTCTTTTTCTTTTGCAGACCTAAATTTCCATCTATTTGACCCCCTTTTGTCTCAAGAACTTTTTTTTAAATTGTAACCTATTCTTGTACTATAATGAACGTGCTCAGCTTTTGGTTGTTTGAAAACAAAGTCCTGAAAACGTTCATTCCTTGAATATTATTTCTGCCGGCATGTTTGATACTTGGGATTCCTTTTTTCCCCTTTCAGTAGCTTCAAGATGCTGCCCTGCTATCGTTTTGTTTGAAGTATTTCGTAAGCAAATCTGCAGCAATTTCTTTTTTTTTTTTAAGATTTTATTTATTTATTTAGATAGAGAGCACACACAAGTGGGGAGGGGCAGAGGGAGGGAGAGAATCTTCGGCAGGCTCCGCGCTCAGCATGGAGCCCAGTATGGGGCTCGATCTCAGGACCCTGAGACTGTGACCTAGGCTGAAATCAAGAGTCAGTCGCTTAACCAACTGAGCCACCCAGATGTCCCTATTCTGCTGCACTTTCTCTCTTCACTCCTCTGTACATCATTCTCATGGAGTAGGTCATGCACTCCTGACGTACAGGAGCACATGTCCGTCATGTGCCCCGCTCTGGCTACCTACAAAACGTTTTACTTTTGATTTTCAACAGTTTGACTCCAACGTGCCTAGCTGTGTTTTTCTTTGTGTTTACCTTACTTGGTATTTTTTGAGGTTTTTTTTTTTTTTTTTGAGACCTATGGCTGTTGTTTTTTTATTTTTATTTATTTATTTTTATTTTATTTTATATATTTTATTATATTTTGACACAGAGAGAGAGGGAGAGAGGGAACACAAGAAGCAGGAGAGGGAGAAGCAGACTCCTCACAGAGCAGGGAACCCGATGCGGGGCTCCATCCCAGGACTCTGGCATCATGACCCGAGCCGAAGGCAGATGTTAAACGACTGAGCCACCCAGGTGCCCCTGTTGTCTTTTTTTAATTTAAAAAATTCTCACCTCTTATCTCTTCAAATATTTTAGTCCATATTTGTCCATACCCATTTAGCCCATACCCATATTTGTTGGGGGGGCTGATTCTTAGTTTCCACTTGTATGTACATGGATATGATTCTTTGGGGGCCATTATCTGTGGAAGCATTAGAAAAAAACCAGAGAATAAGATGTTATATATAAGTTCCTTAATTTTTGCTGTTTTCTCAGGAATAGTTTTCCTAAGTAATGTAGCCAGCATCCAAGATGGCTTCCAACTCTACCCATCTCTTAGCATTCATGCCCCTGGCTGGTAACTTCTTGTGCTGAATGAAACTGATAAATGTAACCAATAGGATCCTGCAGGAAAAAATGGTGTGAGTTATGAAACAAAATGTTCTCCATCTTCTGTCTTGCTGTCTTGAATTGCTCATTTTGGGGGAATCCAGGTCACTTGAAGACACCAAGCTGCCCAGGGAGAGGATGTGATGCTCTCTGCCAATAGCTGTATGAAGAAGTAATCTAGGAAGGGGACCTCCAGCCCCAGTTAAGCCTTTAGGTGACTGGCTTTGGCTGTCAACTTGATGGCGACTTTGGAAACAATCCTAAACTGAAGCCATTCAACTAAGCCATTTCTGGGTTACTGCCCCACAGACGCCCTGTGAGAAAATAGATGCTTATCATTGTCTTAATCCACTAAGTTCTTGGGCTGTTTTTCAGCAATGGGTAACTACCACAGATTTCATTTGGTTTCAAGGGGATGGAAGTCCCTCACTAATGGACTGTCTATCTAGTTTCCATGAAGCCCTATGTCTTGGAATATGGGTCTTCTACTTCTATTTAGTTGGCCAAGCTGAACAGCTATGGAGAAGCTTACTACTTATGATGAGTAATTTCATGTGCCAACTTGATTGGGCCACAGGGCGACCAGCTATCTGGTGAAACATGATTCTCATGTCTCTGGATGAGATGAATATTTGAATCGGTAGATTGAGTAAAACAAGTTCATGGGCCTCATCCAATCTGTTGAAGACCTGAGTAGAAGAAAAGGCTAAGCAAGGGGAAAATTTGCGCTTTGCTCATCTTCAATCTTCAAGCTGGGACAGCCATCTCCTCCTGCCTTCAGGCTTGGACTGGAATTAAAACTATACCATCAGCTCCCTTAGGTTTCCAACGCATTGACTGGAGCTCTTGGGACTTCTGAGCCTCCATGCTCACAAGAGACACTTCCTGTTAATCAATCCATCAGCGAGTCTTACTGGTTTCTTTTCTCTGGAGAACCTTCCCTACTCCATGACTCTTAACAAGAGAGCGTCTCGGCATTTTCACATTTAGTCCCTCCTCTTCTGCCTCTTTCTGATGGCAGCCAAGATCTAAGGAAGACGTCCTCATGAGATCCACATTCTCCAACGTATCCTTTTAAACAAGGAATCATTTCTGTTATGTTTTCCAATCCTGTTCTTTTCCCAGAGTGTCCAATGCCACCACATTTCAGACAGTACTTAACGGTGGTTTTGTTTGAGAAGGTAAAGTCTATGTACTGCGTACAGCCTGGTTTAGAGAAAGCCCCTAGAGAAGGAGGGCATGAATGTCATATTCTTTTATTTGTATTCTCATAGTAATAAAAATTACTATTTGTCAAAAGAACGTTACAATGACTGAATTGCCTAAGAGATGATGAAAGTCATTTTTTTAAAAGATTTTATTTAAGAAAGAGAGGGCACAAACAGGGGGGAGTCACAGGCAGAGGGAGAAAGACCTGATGCAGGACCTGATCCCAGAATCCTGGGATCAAGACCTAAGTTGAAGGCAGACAACTAACTGACTGAGCCACCCAGATGTCCCAAAAAGTCACATTGATAAAGTTATGGACCTGGCCCAGCTGTCAGAATGAGGTAATAGATGATTGTTAATAAATATTGAGTTATTAAAGAAGGAGACATGAATAGTGGTAGTTCTGGGGTGTGTGTGTTTGTGTGTGTGTGATGTGGATTTTTCTTTCTCAGATGAGTGCATGCTTGTGGTTGGACTGGAAAGATGTTTCAGGATATGTAATGCATGGACTTCATCACTATTCCCTTGTGAAAGATGCATGTGGTGTGGGTGGGTCTCCTTGCCTTAGGTCATTGAGTTAAGCCATGCCCAAAAAGCCCCAAACACAGCAGGCATACTGAGATCCAAGTAAGGCTTTACACCCCCCATTTCTTTCTCCCTTTCTCCCTCCTTCTCTTTCTTTCCTCTTTCTTTCTTTTTCTTTTCCTTCCTTCCTTCCTTTCTTCCTTTCCATCCTTTCCTTCTTTTTTTTTTTTTTAAGATTTTATTTATTTGACAGAGAGATTAAGAGATTACAAGTAGGCAGAGAGAGAGAGGGGAAAGCAGGCTCCCCGCTGAGCAGAGAGCCCGATGTGGGGCTCGATCCCAGGACCCTGAGATCATGACCTGAGCCAAAGGCAGAGGCTTTAACTCACTGAGCCACCCAGGTGCCCCTCTTCCTTTCCCTCTTTCTTTCTTTCTTTCTTTCTTTCTTTCTTTCTTTCTTTCTTTCTTTCTTTCTTTCTTTCTTTCTTTCCTTCTTTCCTTCCTTCCTTCCTTCCTTCCTTCCTTCCTTCCTTCCTTCCTTCCTTCCTTCCTTCCTTCCCTCTTTTCTCTTTTAAAGATTTATTTATTTGAGAGAGAGAGTGCACAGGAGGGAAAGGATGAGAGAATCTGAAGTCGGCTCCACACTGAGGGCAGAGCCACGACCACAAGATCATGATCTGAGCAGAAAACCAAGAGTCCGACGCTCAACCGGCTGAGCTACCCAGGTGCCAACCCAACCCTCCCGCTCCCACCCCCTGCCAACTTGGTTTCTTGCTCATGATGCTAGCTGGCAGGACAGGCCTCCAGGGGTTCACGTCAGACCTAGTCCTTAGGGCAAGCTTCATATATACACAACTGTCAACCCTCTCATCAATGCTCTAGATTGTACGCCTGTTTATATGATGAGGCTTGATGAAGTAAAGTGACTCCTTGAAGCCACATGGCTAAAGTGGTGGAACGAATACATAGACTCTAGTCTCTTGACTCTGAAAACCACAAACGCTCCAGTAAAGAATGTTCCCCACAATTTAAGTAGCACTGATCCTTACTCTTCCATGTCGAATATGTGAGGAGCCCAGATTGTCTGCAAACTTCAGGGCCAGCTTCCTCCTTGGGGATGCCCTTAAGTAGAAGCTAAATGACCTGAAAAAAAATCTCACGCTGGCCATGGGATCTTCACAGATGAAAGCCCTTCCTTGACCCATGAAATCGACCCTGACAGACCACGTTGCCTGTCTTCAGGCCAGGGTTGGGCTGAAAATTACTCTCTAGAAATCACTCACAGTCCTTACCTACGTTCAGAAGCACAAGGGCTTATTCAGAAATTAGGTCTGGCTGTGCTTTGTGTCCTGCATCTGAATGAATTAGCTCAATCACGTAAGCTCATTGCTACTGGAGGCCAAATCTAGAGACTCAATACCTGGGAAGGCAGATAAGTGCCAAGAGGAAAAAGGAGCCCCTCCACATTAGAACAGTGGTTCACAAAGTGTGGTCCCTGGACCAGCAGCATCTGCATCCCCTGGGAGCTTGCAAAAAATTGAGATTCTTGGGTCCTAACTCAGACCTGCTAATTAGGAATTCTGAAAATTCTGGTCGTAAAGTAAATGTCAAGGGGATGGAATGTATAAGATAGCGACTCCAGTTAATAACACCGTGTTGTAAACTTGAAGGTCGCTAAGAGAATAGATCTCGAAAGTTCTCATCACAAGAAAAAAAAAATTGTAACCATGTATGGTGATGGATGGTCACTAGACTTATGGTGATCATTCTGCAATATATACAGATTTCAAATCTTTATGCTATACACCTGTGTTGTGTCGATTGTAGCTCAATAAAGAAGAAGGAAACAGAAATATGGGGAGGCAGACCCAGATATCCGAGTTTTAATGTCTGCCTGTTGAGTCTCACTCATCCTCAAGTTGGAGTACTTCTGGCTTTGAATACATTTAAAATAACACCTGGGTGCACAAAAGGGACAATAAGGAGGTGTAGCTGGTTACGTTCAGCCCTTTTCTGTTATACCAAGAAAATTATACAAATGTCCAGTCTTCTCATGAAGCATCATTCCTACTTTCATTTCTCCCCTTCCTTCCTTCCTTCCTTCCTTCCTTCCTTCCTTCCTTCCTTCCTTCCTTCCTTCCTCCCTCCCTCCCTCCCTCCCTCCCTTCCTTCCTTCCTTCCTTCCTCCCTTTCCTTCCTTCCTCCCTTGTTCCTCCCTTTCCTTTCTTCCTTCTTTTCTTTTCTTCTTTTCTCTCTTTCTCTTTCTTTCTTTCTTTCTTTCTTTCTTTCTTTCTTTCTTTCTTTCTTTCTTTCTTTCTTTCTTTCTTTTTTCTTTCATTAATGTTTACTAATCCAAAGGAAGGGAAATCAACTCACACTGAGAAAGAGACCATTTTAACCTCATATCGGTTTCTTGAGTGGTGAGCAGTTTTTCACCAAGTCAAGGCACCCAGGAATG
>CM053619.1:5070903-5093292 GCA_028646535.1 Procyon lotor
TCTTTCTTTCTTTCTTTCTTTCTTTCTTTCTTTCTTTCTTTCTTTCTTTCTTTCTTTCTTTCTTTCTTTTTTCTTTCATTAATGTTTACTAATCCAAAGGAAGGGAAATCAACTCACACTGAGAAAGAGACCATTTTAACCTCATATCGGTTTCTTGAGTGGTGAGCAGTTTTTCACCAAGTCAAGGCACCCAGGAATGGAAACCCACTGGCCAATCTTGTTTCAAAGATTGCTGGAAGGTGCTGAGAATTTGTCACTCATTGCCTTCTGGACCACAGACATAGATGTAAGAATAAGTAGTAGGAGTGAGACTGGGGTCCATTCTGTTGGGACTCATACGACTAGATGCTCCATAAGACTAGAAGATTCATCACCCAGTCCCCTATCTGGTTCATCAGTCTCCCGAGAGGTGGGGCACCCACATGTCTCCCCACGTGGAAGACGCAAACCGAGAGCCATCCGCCTGTTTCTTGTCACTGGTGGAGCTGACAGCTTTATATCCTTAGTGGAGGGGGGAGCTGAAAGGAGGTGCCGTGAGAGTATATCTGTGTGACAGGAAGGGAAGATGGATATTTTTATAGAGGAAGAACTATGCTGAACAAGGGAAATTAGATAGAAAGACCATAAAGGTCTCAGGTTGGCAAAACCAATTAGTAGATGTTTACAGAAGATAACCCTGGAGGTCAGATGGGATTTGCTTTGATGTCAGTAGTCTAGAGTTTGAAAAATGAATTAGCATCCTCCATACCATACTGCGGTGGAAAGAGACCCAAGGCTCCCTCCTGCTTGAGCCTCTAGTCGGATGTGCACCCTCAGGCAGGTGACCTGATGTCTCAGACATCTCTTTCCTCATCCACAGAAGGAGGGGATTACATGAGCTCATCCTAAAGGGCTCTTCCAGTGCCGACATGCCAGGGAATCCTCTTTGACATCTGGAAAACCTGGGGGAATGTTTCAGGGCCCTATCATTTATAATTTGGCTCCTTGGGATTTTGTGGGCCAGGCATGACCTTTCTTTTGACGAGTTTGGGGAGAATGAGAGAGAGTTTCTCATCTCTCTTACCTCTAGTCTACCTCAGTCACTTTGAAACAGGAATCATTTCTATATAAATGAGAAGAACACCCTCCCTCGGGGTGTTCCCAGCTGTCTGATGAGGTTTGCCTTCCTGTGAGCCATCAACTTCAAAAGCCCACATCCAGAAGCTGTGGTGTCAAGTCCAAATAGGCCAAGAGAAATTATGTAACGGAAATTTCGAATGTGTCCTCGTGGATGCTCTTATGAAAAATACAGTTGGAAGGAATTTCTGGAGAGCCAGGGAGAAAAGAAGGGATCCTTGAGGGAGCCAAAAAGGACAGGGTTGCATTTCACGTTCCACTGGAACAAAGTGAAGTCCCAGCAAGTCAGTCTAGGAAGATGGGGAGATGGGGGGAGAGGAAGGAAACTTGCCCACGGTGACACAGAGGTAGAGCTGCGGTCGGACCCTAAGTCTGCCTACAGAGAAAGGAAGAGATGATTATTTCCACTATTTCTACCATGATTGAAACCAACAGCTCCCGTTAATTGAATTCATCCCAGGTCCCAGCCACTGTGCTAGTCAGCGATAGAACTTATTTCAATTAATGCTGTCAGCAATTATGGAAGGAAATTCTTGGGGCTGCCAAATGCCTAACAACCAGCCTTGCACCTATATTTATATAAAAATATGTAAACAGGAAAAAAAAAAAAAGCTCTGTTTTGTAGCTTTGTAGTTTCTGCCAATTTCCAAGGTAGATATGCCTGCCGTGGCCAATGTCAAGCTGGCAATGTTCTACCACTAAACACAGATTTGGGTGAAGTTGTGTGGGCCCTCATGGGCAGGTGCAAATGGGCTCCAGCACACCTGATTCTTATTGTAGAGATGAAGACTCAGAGACCCAGAGAGAGAGGGTAACTTGGCCAAGACACACAGCAAATACATGTTGGAGTCAGATTTTGCACGTAACAGTCTGACTCCAAAACGTGGGATCCGAGCTATGATGCTTCAGCGACATCTGGGAAATTGTCTAACACCAACAACACCCTTCCACGTGGACTATGAACCTCCATTCTAAGCCTCGGTTTGATCCATTCACTTGACTATCCTATTTCTCCACACTCTAGGTACCTGCTCTCCTCCAACTCCTGTGCCTCCTCCAGTTCCCACCCGGACTCCCATAACTGTGTCTTCTCCCCTCTTCACCTGATCAGGAAATGTTCAGAGCAACTTAAAACCGTAGCTGGGACCTTTCCCTAAGTGCCAGAGGTTCGATTTTCCTTAGTATTTTTTAATCAGCGAGTCAAAGATCATTTGATGAGTGTCCCATGTGGGGAAGGAAGGTTACACAGAAGCCTCTAGACGGTACTAGAAGTGTGCAGCTAGCTCAGGGTAGTTTCTATTTCTTACTCCTGACTCGCCGTTGACAGATGAACGTTTTTGGTGGAGTCACCACCCTCTGTCCTGCAAAGCTGTGTCTCGGGAAACATTAGGGAAATGTTTCTGACTTGGATGGAGGGTCTTGGTGTGATTAGAATGTGGAAACCACACTCTCAGGGAAGAAGTCCCAGTTTTGTTTTTTTTTATAAAGATTATTTATTTCTTTATTTGACAGAGAGAGAGAAATCACACGTAGGCAGAGAGGCAGGCTGAGAGAGAGGGAAGCAGGCTCCTTGTTGAGCAGAGAGCCCCATATGGGGCTTCAAGCCAGGACCCTGAGATCATGACCTGAGCCGAAGGCAGAGGCTTAACCCACTGAGCCCCCCAGGCACCCCAAAGTCTCAGTTCTGAAGAAGTGAGGATGCCTTTGTCTTCTCACAGGACAAAAAGGGAGAGGAACACCTGCCCTCGTTGTGTATCTCCCAAGATTGCTCAGTGGGCCTCCATGAAAGGGGCTTGAAACCACATGACATGATACAAATAAAAAATAGAATCAGTCATCCTAGAGAAATATTGTCTAGAGAACTGTGTAGCTTTGTCAAAATTCACAGAATCAGGGCACCTGGGTGGCTCAGTTGGTTAGGCATCTGCTTTTGGCGTAGGTCGTGATCCCAGGGTTCTGGGATCGAGCCCCGCATCGGGCTCCCTGCTCAGCGGAGAGCCTGCTTCTCCCTCTCCCTCTGCCGCTCCCCCTGCTTGTGCTCTCTCACTATCTCTCTCTCTCTGTCAAATAAATAAAATCTCTAAAAAATTTTTTTTTAATTAAAAAAAAAAAAAGACTCACAGAACCCTTTGGAAACAATGAAACCAAACTTTTATGTACACCATGTTTCTCCAAACTCCAAAGAGATCATTTTCTTGATATGTAGAAAGTATCTCTCATATTTAAATGTCTCGGCTTATGTAGATAGTGTGGACTGAGGCATTGCAAAGAAATCTACATTGATAAAAGCCACAAAACTCAAAAATTTTAGTTTGTGTCCATTTGGATAGCACTGGTATGAAATTTCTTATTAACTAATATTTTTAAAAAGAAGGGTCACTTATTTAAATTCTCAGAATTCACTAAGCTGTTAGTATAATAAATACTACCTTTCACTTTAAGGATATCATGATAGCAAATCATTACAGTGAGTGCTGGATTATAACTTAATATATATTAATATAATATACAATATATAACTTAATAGTTATTGCTTCTGACATTTTCTTTGAGATCTGTCTTTTTAAAAAGATTTAATTTACATTGTTTTATGCCTTAGAAAGGAGAAATTATATGAAAACATTCTGTTTAAGGTGCAACATTTTCAGGACATCATTTTGTTAGGAAAATAGAAAATTTTCAGAAAATATTCCTAAAAATAAGTCATGCACAGCTCATGCCAAGCAAGTACCTAACTTTTTTTTAAGCTATTAAGTATTTCTAAGTGTCAATCCAATGGGTAAAAGGTTATAATGGGCTATTTCGGATCCCCTATCCCAAACATAATTGAAACAAATAAAAAATATGTAACAACATTATGTTCATAAGATAGAAATCACTGAAAGTTAATAAAAAAAAGCAGCCAAAAGGGGAGAAAGACAGGTAAGTAAAACTCATTGTGGTATACAATTTAGCCCCTTTGACCAAGTTTAAAGAAGCACTGATAATAAATAAACTAGATATTTCCAAAACAGGCCGACCAAAGGAATCATTAAACTAAAACTAAATTAAATTAAATTTAAATTAATTCAAATTTTAATTAAATTAAAGCTCATAGTTTTAACTACGGTTCTGATGGATGTCTCGGCTTTTCAAAAATGTATATTTTTTCAAAAGTTAAAGATAAGAAATTGTTGGGACTTGCCATAGAGCGATGCTCTCATTTTCATGGAAAAACGGAACTCCGTAGTTGCAGATTTGGAGACGGTGTACAAGGGCGTGCCTCTCGAATTTTAGCAGCATCGGAATCAGACGCAGACAGCCGGGCCCCACGCAGCAAGCGTTTCTGGTTCAGTAGGTCTGGGGTGGGACCCCAAGTGTGCATTTCTAACAAGTTCCCTGGGGGATGTGGATGCCCCTGGTTCAGGGACCACACTTTGACCACTGCTATTCTGGGAGTGACTAACACGATCTCTTTGTTTTACAAGCTTTCCCCAGAGCTGAAATCTAGACGCAGGAACCTGACTGCCAGCCCATCATCATTCTGCTGTTTCCACCAGCACAAATTCTTCTGGAAGGATCACAGTCTTTAAAGCTTAAGCCTTGTTAATGATGAGAGGCTTTTCTATACACTCCTGGGCAAAAGAAAAATATACATTCGCTAATTAGCTGTAATTGGACAGCCCTGTTAGCAATAAAGTCTGGGCTAGGGGATTTGAGGAAATTCTGACATCTTTTTTTCCCTCTTACCGACACAGGCAAGCTGGAGACAAGAAAAAGATGGAAAAGTAGTCCGAAGAAAGTCTTCAAAACGAGAATCAGAAAACAAATGAACCCTCACACCTCACGAAGGTTTTTAAATCGTTTGGTCTAAGTAACTGGCAACAATGCCTTAAGATACTAAGACACCTTTCTTATCAATTACATATTATGCTTTTCCGTATGTAAAATATATTTAATTATCAAAAGCTTGCATAGGGCTGATCCTGCGCAGGGCATTATCCAGAGTGCTTTATAGAGGAAATCTTGATGCCGCGGTAGCCCTGTGAGGGGGCGCTATTCTCTCTTCCATCTTCCAAGGTGAAGAAACCCTGATACGGAAAACTGCGGTACGGTACGTTGCCAAGGCCACACTGGTAAGGGGCAACCCAGGGATTTGAACCAAGGCAGTGTGAGCCGAGCACTTGCGCGCTTGACCACCTTGCTCTGATGCTTGATTATAGGCTCCAGCTGGAACAATCTTGCCCATTGAAAACCTGGCTGTGCATTTAGATTGACCGGGAAGGTGTTGGAAATGCGCTAACGCCTGGACCTTCCCCGACCAACAGAATCTTTTCAGGTGGGACCCAGGCGCTGGTATGTTTATGTGTTTTTTTTTGTTTTTGTTTTTGTTTTTTTGTTTTGTTTTGTTGTCTTAAGAGGGAGAGAGAGATAGAGGAGGCGGGGTGAGGGGGCAGAAGGAGAGGGAGAGAGAGAATCTTAAGCAGGCTCCATGCCTAGCGTGGAGCTCCATCTCACGACCCTGAGATCATGACCTGAACCAAAATTAAGAGTCGGTCGCTTACCTGATTTAGCCACCTGGGTGCCCCACCACTGGTATGGCTTAAAAGAGCCCAGGGGCTGCTAAGGTGCAACCAAGAAGGAGAAGAATGTGTTACAATGTCAGGTGACTACCTTGAGCATCCAGTGTGCTTTTTCTTTGGAAATAGCCGTGGATAGGACCACTGAGAACTGCACTACCCACATGTTGGAGAGGAACTGTGGAGAAGGATGGGTCCTGGACCCTTTCCAACCAGGACATTTCTCTGAGTATGCCAGAACCAAGAAAGAAGGAGGCGATATCATATCACTCAAATGGATGAATTATAGCCACACATTGGCTTAACCCATATGTGGCTTTGGGTTATTGGTGACTACACCCTTTGCCCAAACAATTATACTCTTTCCATGCTTTATGTGGTCTTCATTCTCGTTTCATACAGGGAAATAACCTAATTTATCATACGCACCTTGATTTTTTTTTTTACCTTGGAACTTCAGACCTAACGTATTCTGGCACTTTCTGTTACCTGGCCGGAGAGCATGAGTCTGCAAGCTTCAGATTTCTGGGCAAACTTGTGACTGATGGTGTGACCAGCCAGTCTGGGAAGGAGTTGAGACTCCCATCGAGAAAGAATTCAGGTTGATGCTGTTAGGAAGAATATGGCTGGCCTCAGGGTTACATTGTTTCCCTTTGAAAAGTCCTTTCTGGAAGTCCGCAATGGCGCCAAATCAAAATTAAAACAGAAATAACCACAAGGCTTTAATACCGATTACATGAGATTAAAGAGGAAACGATGACTAGTAATTAAATGGTCACCAAAAAAAATAATAATAATAATAATAACATTAATAGTGTAGGACTGGAACACATTAGAACTCTCCAACTGCTCGTAATGGGAGTCGGAATTGATGGGGAAGAACAGCAGTGGTTTTTCATCCCATGAACCGCCCAGTCCGGGTCTTCCTCTTCCCAACTCACCCCCTCAAGCAATGAGCACCTATCTCATTTATATTCACAGGGAATGAGCATGGGAGCCAAGGACCTTTCTCCAGCACATGGTAGTAGGGAAGCAAAAGGTCGTGATTTGAACCCAGCTCTGCCGTTAAATCAGGACTGGATGCATACCTTTTGGAGCCCACTGCAAAATGAGAATGTGAATTAAGAATTTCAAAATGGCAGCCGCAGAGCACTGAACCAAGAGCAGGGTCCTCCCAGGGGTGGGGGCCCGTGGGAGGGCACAGGTCACAGGCCACCAAGCTTACCCTGCTCCATGATCTTGCTGCTTGAAATCAGCATCAGCCTGCCCTGGGAGCTAATTAGAAATGCAGAATCTCGGGGGCCCCATCCAAGAGACACACTAAATCTGAGGCTGAGTCTTGACAAGAATTCCCGGGGGGACTTCTTTGTGAGCCCGGTAAACTCTGAGCCCCCTCCCCTGTGCTTGCCTTTGTGAGGTGATTTTCGGAGCACTGTGATCTAAATCACCCCCATCACTACTCAGGGTGCAAAAAGAGCCAAGTCCTTTTTCTCCAAGTAGTGGCATAAGTACCATCCGTACATATTAGCAGGAAGTCCCGCCTCTCCGTAAGTCCTTCCTTCGTCCCCGTCAGGAAAGCCTGACCAGCCCCATCAGAGCCACTAGGGCAGACAGGTGTAAGGCCTTGGACAGAAAGGGGACCCCAGGTACAGAGAGCCTCCTGCTGGCACGCATTCTTAAGGAACTCCCCAGCGGGGCTTGGCCAAATAGTTCTTTTTGTTCCTGCTCATACCCCAGGACAGACGTCGTTCCCCAAGCATGACCCTGTGCCAGGCGGTGGGGTCTGCAGGCCCCAGGTGTAGCTTTTGCTTAAGACGCACTAGGGGGCCTCCCAGGCAGACCCCTCCTCCCCCGAGGGACTGTGCAATTATCTGGGACCACCATAGTCCCTGAGTGAGACTCCAGTGATAGTGAATTTCAGGATGTTATGCATCCTGGTTCATTTCCTTCCACGAAGTTCTAGTGGTAAGCGCAACAGTGGTCTTCCAGAGACGTCCACAGGCTGGGGGCCCCCAAATCTGTTCACTGGGTTACCTCACATAATCAAAAGGCTTTTGCAGATGTTACGAAGGATCTCAAGATGGGGAGATTACCCTGGACTATACAGGACTATACACATAGGCCTGATGTGATCACAGGGGTCCTTACGAGGGGGGGAAAGGGGCAGCAGGGTTAGAATCAGAGGAGATGTTGGGGAAGAAGAGCTTGGAGTGACACGTTCCTGTGGCTGGAAAAGGCAGCAAATTGGTTCTTCCCTGGAGCTTCCAGAAGGAAGGCAAAGCTCATTTTATGCCAACTCATTAGAGACTTCTGACTTCCAAAACTGGAAGAAAATAAATGGGTTGCTTTTTGCTGCTAAGTCCCTGGTCATTTGGTACAGCAGATGAGACCCTAATACAGATCCTAAGTAAATGTATCTCTCTCTTCCTGAAGCAACCAACTCAGTGTATGAAGGTCACCTCCGTGGGTGATCCAGATCCCTGAAGACTCACCTGCCAGGTGAACAGGTATTTATCACATACCCAAGAGAGGCCACTCACACGATTTGCCTCCTTGACAGTAATGTACCCCAATAAGTGGCATGTCACCCTAGAACAATTTGCTTTAGGAATTAATACTCCTAGAAGTTTTAACAGAAAATTCTGGCACAACTTTAGATTTTCACCTCCTCGGTCATGAAGTTACCCAAGACACTGTAGCAGGTGGGGATGTCCGCTGAATCTATCACGGTGTGTCCACACTTCCTCCCCCGCCACTCGATGTGTTTCCTAAATCTGGTGTCTCCCCGACTTCACAGACTCTCTCTGTCCCACAGAACCTACTGACCTGCCCCATCTGGACATAGATGGGCACTCTCCCCTTTCTTTGCAAATTTGTAGAATCAAGAAGACTCCCCTTCTTGCTGATTTCTGGGCAGAGGGACAGGTACAGTCCACAGGTGATGGGAAGGAGAATTCCAAGTAACAGGTGTCTTCTCAGATGGAGGGGAGCGTGCACGTAGATCCTGGCTGCATGTTTGAATCCCTGAGAAGACTTAAATGAACAAAATACGCTACCAAAAACCAGTTAAATGGGAATCTCTTGTGGTGTGGCCTGGACATCTGTATTCTAAATCAATCTTCCAAAGCGTAACCAAGCGCTGACTTAGAGGATGACCCCACCCAAGAGATGAGTCCTTCCAGTGGGAAACCCTGGATTTCAGGTGGGGGTGGGGGGAGAATGTTACCCTGCAGAATCCACCACAGACCATAGACCTATCCCAAATGAAAAGTAACCCATGGGGACTATGTCTCAGTAGGTACTAGAATCCAAACGTGCCCTTGGGCTCTCAACACTAAAATTCTGACATTTAGCAGTGAAGACATCTTCCTTCACTGCAAGGGACATCTGCTCAGCAAAACAGGAGGAACTGCTCCCCTGGCTGTTTTGTCCCATTCCTGACATCGCACAGACCGTGATCATTGCAAACTAATGGGGTTCCTCAAAACAGTGCGATAACTGGGTGTTAAGACACCCAGGGCCCAGGCTTTTGTGGTTGGTGTTTCTTAAGCTCTGTGCAAGGGCGGGGGCGTGGGGGGGCAGACATCTGTTGCTTTGGAGTCTGCGGGAATAGCCAGCCACTCACGCCTTCCACACGAGCACATCGGTGGTACACCACACTGTACCTGGATTTAATAATCGGTGATTGAAACGATTATAGTATTTAGCTTTAGATCTTGTTCCAAAGGCAATAAATCTTGCCTGGTGTGCATGCACGCTGTGATAACCCAGCTGCTGATGGAACCTGTCAATGGCATCTTCTCCTCTTTGAACACCACCGCCTTCTCCAGTGGCCAAGGACTCACCTGGGGCTCACAAGACAGCACAGCCCCATTGCGAGGCTCTTCCGCAGAGCAGAAGCCGCCTTTCTAGAGGTCCCTGAGCTTGCTCACGGACTCTGATCTGTCATGGAAGAATGGCAAGTCCCAGAGCTTGTGTTGGTACCATGGCCGGTGGTCATCTTCAAGAAAGCAGGGACACGTGCCAGGGGGCGGGGCATGGGGGAGATGCTTAGAGCAGGAGGAGGAGACCTTTGGAGGAAGTGTCACCACCCTGCGGAGACTTTCATGCAGGAACCCCAGAGAGAAGATAGATTTGGGACGGGGATACAGAAAGACGAGGGACCAGACAGGTTGCTTGTCCCCACAAAGCCTGAGTTGAGGTCTGCAAGGGACAGGTAGGCACAAGCTGCCAGGAGTTCAGCTGGGTGGGGCAGGGAAGATACCCTAAGAAGAGTGAGCCACAGTGATCCTATCCCTTCAGGGGAGGGTTTCAAGTTTAAGGAGGAACAGCCAAAAATAGCTTTTCTGGAAGTCTTGCCACATGGGATGTTTCTGCGGTCCTTCTGAAAACAGCCCCTATCTTAGAGCTGGGCAGGAGACTCTCATCACCCCAGGGGAACCACGTGTACATACTGGGAAAAGCTTCCCAGTATGTGGAACCTTCCACATGTGGAACCTTCACAAAGGTACTAGAAATTAGCCAACCTGAGGGACTTGTCCAGACCTAAAAGTCATTTTTCCTTTTTTTGGTGGAGGGGGGGGTGCTTTTTTTCAGCTTTTAAAAAAACCTCCTACCCTCTTTAGTCGGCCATGGAACCTAGACACTTCCTAACTTCTCAGGTGTTAATTTTTGGACTAAAAGGATAGCAGGTTCTAAATGGTGAGCTGGAGGACAGTTTTGACCCAGGGTCTTATGCCCTAGGAGAGAATCACATATTTATATATATTTTTTTTAAAGAGCCAAGAGATTGTTACTTAAGGCGTTCTGAGAGACTGTCTATTCTAGGGCACTATTTTTCTTAAGCTAGTGTTTTCTTTTCTTTCTTTCTTTCTTTCTTTCTTTCTTTCTTTCTTTCTTTCTTTCTTTCTTTCTTTAAGATTTTATTAATTTATTTGACAGAGAGAGAGAGATCACAAGCAGGCAGAGCACCAGACAGAGAGAGAGGGGGAAGCAGGCTCCCCGCTGAGCAGAGAGCCCAATGCGGGGCTCAATCCCAGGACCCTGAGATCATGGCCTGAGCCGAAGGCAGAGGCTTTAACCCACTGACCCACCCAGGCACCCCACTGACACTGTTTCTTAAAGATTGTCACGTTCTTTGGGGTAAACCTGGGATCCTACCTCAAATTATAGATGTCCCTGGTGCTTGATCATTTTGCTTAAAAATAACGTACCTTAAATTCATATTTATATGGAAATTTTTAGAAGTGTCCCCAAAAGGTCAGCTTTCCCCTATACTCCTGAATCAGACCTGGTTGATTATCAGAAGGAAGTCACTCAACTGAGTCTTAAGCGGGTTGCTCCCCTCCTGTCAGGACATGTAATTATTGGCTCAAGTCCTATGTGAAGAACACGAAGTTTGCTTCTTTCCTCTTGGCCTCAAAAGTTATCAGAAAAGCTTTTGATTAGGGGAAAAGACGTGGAATCTTAAAATGATGCCCGATGGGGCTCTAATCTATAGAGGAATGGCAAGTCCATCTTTCCTTCAGTTTCCACAACCTGCTCTGAGTGAACCCATAACATAGGGTTGAGACAAAGATAGGCTTCTAGAAGTTGCGAAGGAGCTTTATGAGCAAGTCTGTTTTGAATTTTTATGCGATCCCAGGAGACTTCAAGACACAGTTTCCGATTCATCAGAAAGCAGCAGCCTTCCCATTGACTCTAGATCTAAACCCAAGATTAGATGAAGCAGTGATAAACACAAAGCACCTAAATTTTAGCGAATTGCTTAACTCCTACTCCCCAGGGTAGCCTTTAAATGCATCTCTAATGATAATGGACACATTCATCTGCTGCTTAAAAAAAAAAAAAGATCTTTGTATAGGGAGTCACGTGCGAAAGCAAAGACCCGATTGTTGAGACTGGCGTACGTTCGCCTGACATCCCCAAATTTCAGGGACATTGCCTAAGAATAAGCAAACTTAAAAAGGGAACAAACAAGCTTCAATCTGCAAAGGAACTGCATTGGCAGACCTACCTGTGTCAGGGCCAATCACCTGCGCTGCTGCTGGCTTCTTCTCCATCTTTTGTCGTCTACTGTCTACATTCCCCTGGTTCTTGTTAGCTGCCAACTGATGATCCCCACACTTCAGATGTGCCCCGAACCTCAAGGAATCTACTCCCTTGCACACACGTCTCCGTTGAAAAAGCTCTATCCAACCTCAGCCACCCCTTCATTCCTTGCTGTAGAAATCAGTCTCTCAAGAAATCTCAGTTTTCCAGGCGCCTGGGCAGCTTAGTCGGTGAAGCATCCGACTCTTGGTTTCGGCTCAGGTGGTCATCTCAGGGTCGTGAGATCGAGCCCCGCATCAGGCTCTCCCCTCTGCATGGGGTCTGCTTGAGATTCCCTCTCTCCTTCTCCCTCTGCCCCTCCCCCCTCGCTCTCTCTAAAATAAATAAGTAAATCTTAAAAAAAAAAAAAAAGAAATCTGTCTCAGTTTCGTTTTCTAGTTCACACGTTTTTGAAGATGGCTCTCATTGGATGGGGTCAGAACTCCCATCAGGCACTACTCCTGGCAAAACCGTGAACATTAGATTGGCTTCCATTAGTATTGTGAAACTGACCACCGATCCGTCTGGTCGGCGAGACTCTAGGAGCAGCAGAGTGACCCTGGGCATTGTCTAAAGATAAACTGTGTCACTCTGAAAGGAATGTGCAGTGGTCCCCCAGTGAAGTACAGAGAAAGGAGAGTCCCTAAAGATTTTGGCACAGTCTCGGGGAGAGGGAGGGACTGGGCCATTGGATGTGGTCTCCATGCCCATTGGAAACCCATCTCGTCACAGAGGAATCCTGCATCAGGCATTGCCAACTGGGTCATGAAAGAGTAACTTAAGCTGCTTCTTCTCTTTTTCCCCCCTTTTTAATATTTATTCTTTATTATTTATTTATTTGAGGCAGGGGGAGAGGAGCAGAGGGAGACGGAGAGAGAATCAAGCAACTCTGCACTGAGCGACCCCCGAGCTGGGCTCCATCTCGCAACCCATGAGATCATGACCTGACCCAAAATCAAGAGTCCTTTTTGCCCAAATAACTGCGCCACGCAGACACCCCTGAATCTTTTGGTTTCATTCCCAACACGATTTGTGATTATGTATTGGTACATACACGCATACGTACATGTATAAGGAAGGAAGGTGTGGGTCATGCCGGGAGGTGGATTCGAGGCAGGCGACCCCTCTCCTCCCTGTAAATTATTAAGTTAGGCTATGGGTTCTATCAGTTAGTCTTTTGAACATGGTTAATGCCTTTGCTCCTCAGTCCCAGTATGCTGAAAGAACAAGTTTGCCAACCTGGGAGTCTGGAATCCAAACCTCAAATGTGGCATAGTTACCAGAAAATGCCACTTGACATGGCCTTGTGGGAGACGGCCATCCTGCGTGCCACAGACCGCAACCAGCATGTTCCCCTTTGAACTTCTCCAGATGGCCCATTTTGTATGTCTCAGGTGTCATTCATGAGAGAAATGCTTAGTAAATCCAAGCTGACTGGAACGTGCCTCAACCTGTTAGTGAAGGAAAGTTCTTCCCAGGCCAGTTTTCCAATGTTCCCATTTTCTTTCAAGAGTTCCAGGATTCTTTTTCTTTTCTTTTCTTAAGATCTTATAGATAAATGTATATTTTTATTTATTTATTTAGAGAGAGAGAAGAGCGTGAGCAGAGGAAGGGGCAAAAAGAAAGGGTAAGAGAGAATCCCAAGCATACTCTATGCTGGGTGTGGAGCCCCACACAGGGCTCCATCCCGGGACCCTGAGATTATGACCTGAACCAAAACCAAGAGTTGGACACTCAACCACCTGGCCAACCAGGCACTCCAAGAATTCCAGGATTCTTGAAGTGAGCTGAGCTTAAGGGCTTGGCAGCATGAATCTCAACCTATCTACGGTCAGACAATGTGCCCCGTTGATTATTTTAATAACACCTGGACTGTCTCACCTTCCTTTGTCCACCATCTCAGACCTAAGTCTGGACTTCATCGGTTCACACCGATGAACTCAATTGGTTCAAACTCAATGGGTTCCTGACTCTCACTCTTGCCTCTAATGTCATTTCTAAATGTCTCCATCTGGCACACCTCTTATAATTAACATCGCCAATTAGATCCAACCCAACCCCCTCATTAAATTTATCCGTAATTTGGCCCGACAACAGCCACCCACCTAATTTCATTGTTCAAATACATACCTCACACTCACTTGTCTCGTGGGCTATCAGTTATCTGTTGCTGACTAACAAACCACCCCAAATGTTCATGCTAAAAATAGCAATCATTTATTTTGCTCACAGAACTGCAGTTTGGGAAGGGCTACGTGGACAATGAATCTGTGTTCTATGTAGCATCAGCTGGAGCCCCTGACTGGAAGCCAGAGGACCGACTTTCAAGATGGCCTCCCCCACAGCTGGCAAATTGGTGCTCAGCCAGGACTGTGGGATGGGTGTCTTTTCATGTCCACAGGCTGTCTGGGCTTCCTCACGGCATGGTAGGTGGGCTCCAAGTGTCAGCTTCCAAGGTTCCCAAGGGAACCAGGAAGAAGTTGTATCACATTTTATGGGCTAATCACGAGGCCACCCAGATCCAAGGGGAGGGAACACAGACACCATCACTTAATAGCACGAGTGTCCAGGTACCCTGTGAAAAAAGAAAAAAAAAATTAAAGCGGAATGAGAGATCGTGCAGGCATTCTCTGGAAAGTGCAGTCCACTTCATGCAGCCCATGAATGGGTGATTGGTTTAGATTGGAGAGTCCAGTAACCCAGTGGGGCCAGGTGTCAAAAAATCATGTTCTTGAGGGCACGTGGGTGGCTCAGTCGGTGAAGCATCTGCCTTCAGCTCAGGTCATGATCCCAGGGTCCTGGGATTGAGTCTTGCATCGGCTCCCTGCTCAGCGGGGAGTCTGCTTCTCCCTCTCCCTCTGCCACTCCCCCTGCTTGTGTTCGCTCTCTCTCGCTCACTCTCTCTCTCTCAAATAAATCAATAAGTAAAATCTTAAAAGTAAAAAAAAATCATGTTCCCGGCTCTTGGGGAGTCTATCTCATCTTACAGCTTGGAACATGAAGACAGATAGAAATTGTGACTTACCCCGAGCCATGGTGAGTGGCAGCCCTGGGAACAGCTGGCAGATTTTCATTCAGTAGGTTCGGATGGCGGTTGGGGAGTGTACACGTTTAATAAATGTCCAGGATGACTTGCACGAGCACGCACGTTTGGGTCACATGGTGCTGCAGTTTAGGGCTCAGGGGAGTTACAGTTTGCAAAGGACACATGGGCAGCGGGTTAATAGGAACTCAGGAGGGTGTGGTTGCGGAGCCCGGATACTCAAGCCCCTCTCCAAATGGAAGCCATTATTACTAGTCTACAGCCCCGGTGCACCAACTAATCTCCCTGGATAATTAGGAGAATGACGAGTCAAGTTCCCCATCCTGCCCCGGAGACACGGGAATCAGGCACCGACTTGCTGCTGATAATTTAATCCGTGCTGGTGTGCTGGCATGCTGCCTTTTCCCCTCAAATGATTCAAGGAGAAAGGAACCTGTTGCCACAAGCTGGCGTGCTTGGGTACCAGCTGCAACTGTGAACTGGCAGAGGCAGGAGGGAGCGCCCTTCATTATGCAATTATCCATAATTAGGTGCTCATTACTACTTTATCAGCGGGGAGCCAGCGCCCACCTGTGCAGGGCTGTCGCGGGGAGGGGGGTGGCTGGCAAGCCAGTGGAACAGAGCCTTGCTTGTTGTCTAGGAACGTGACAGGCAGTCCCAACGTGCACGGGAGAGTGGGGGGAGGCTGGAGGGGGACTGGGGGGGGAGGGCATTGGGGGTGGGGCCACGCCCCACGCAGACAGGTGCAAACACGCGGAGGCCGACTATGTAAATGACGCCGATGTCCTAATGCTGGGGTTCAGGCTTAGCTTGGGGTACGTGCCCATAGAGAGTGAGAGCAGGACAGAAAAGGGATATGCCCCTTTGTCCTCAGCCGGTGGAAAAGCATTTCTGTTCAAAACAAGCTTCCTTAGGTCAGAAACATCGGTTGGGGCCGGGGAGGAGTCGGGCAGTGTTTTGAGTCTTTCTCCGCGAAAGAAATCCTCTGCCATGAAGTACCTGCCTGCTGGGCCCAAATTTGGAGCAAGGGCACTTTTTTTTTTAATTTTATTTATTGGACAGAGAGAAACAGCGAGAGAGGGAACACAAGCAGAGGGAATGGTAGCGGGAGCAGCAGGCTTCCCGCCGAGCAGGGAGCCCAATGGTGGGCTTGATCCCAGGACCCTGGGATCTGACCTGAGCCGAAGGCAGACGCTTAACGACTGAGTCACCCAGGCGCCCCAAGGGCACACACTGCCCACTTTTGGATAAGTGAGGGTGTCTGGATAAAATATAGGCGGAAAATAGGTTTGTAGGGAAGGTCTGCCTTCAAGGCAGAGAGAAAATATGTGTGATTGGCTTGTTCCCTAAGGAGACAGGAACAGCCAACATCCAAATATTTAAGGTAATTCTTTGGGGACAGGAAAGCAAATATCCAAACACTTAAAGGAATTCTGTAAGGAGAGGGCCTACTTTTCAGGGGGGAAATAAGCAAGAGGCATACACATTATTATGGATAATGAATTGGCAGAACAATTCCTTCTTCCTGGCCTTCTAGAAAGGAAAAGTGTAAGAGGAAATGTACTGATTTGCCTGTTAAAATGCATTGGAAAGGGCTAGTAGTTAAAAGATTCGGGCTCTAACACACTGACATGGGTTTTTACTTTGGGGACTGCAAGCTCAGAATTAGCCTCAACATATACGGGAGTTCTGGAATCAAAGGTGATGTTTGCACAATGCTGTGAATAGCCTCAATGCTACTTAATTTTACATAAATATACGTAAAGAAGTATGAATTTAGAAGATGCTAAGGTTGTCGCTTTTGAAATATTTCACAGATGACATTGGTTCAGGTGGAGTATATTGAAGGGAAAGAAAAAAAGCATAGCTTTGCTTGTTATGACAAATTGATGAAAAACCATAAATACTGAAAAAAAATACCATAAGTATTCTAGACAACAATTTGGAAAACTTTTTTTTTTTTTTAGATGGTCTTGTGTCCTGTTTAGGCTTTATAGAAATCCTCTAAACCAAAACTGTTAAATTTAACCCCATAATTTAAAATTCTCCAGTAGTGCATAGCAATGTTTTTAAATATCATATACAAAATCAAGACATATGATGTAAAGAAAATACAAAAGAAATTATGTATACATCTAGGAATATATTAGGGTGGAGATATATATATATAGGTATATATAAATATATATGAGAGAATGTAAATGTAAAGAAAGGGCACCTGGGTGGCTAGTCGGTTAAGCAGCTGATTTTTGGTTTCAGCTGGGGTCCTGATCTTAGGGTTGTGAGATAACAGCCTTGTGTCAGGCTCCCAGATGGGTGTGGGGCCTGCTTAAGATTCTCTCTTCCTCCCTCTGCCCCTCCCCCGACTCGTGCAGGCACGCGCGCGCACACTCTCTCTCACTCTCTCTCTCAAATAAATAAATAAATAAAAAGAAAAACTTGCAAAGTGTGATGAAGGACTAATTTTTGTGGTATTCAGAACCCATAAAAATTAACTGAAAAAATAATCCAATGGAAAAATAAAAAAGGGGCAGAAATGAGCGGTTTGCAAAAATAAGTATCACGGGGTGAATAAGTAAATACTTCTCACTCATAATTAAAGAAGGGCCTACCGTGTCAACAATGCAACGTCAGTTTTGACCTGTAAGACTGGCAAATATTAAGATTTATAGTAGACTTGAAAGTCGTTAAGAGAGTCGATCTTAAACCTTAGCAGCACACACAAAATCTTAATCACACGCAGAGATAGAGGGGTTTCCTGATGCTGGTAATCATATTGCAGCGTTTATGTGGGTCTAGTCCTCATACCGTGCACCTTAAACTTACATACATGTCAGTAATATCTCAGTAGGAGCTAATAAAGTTCTGCCAGTCACATTCTGTGAAGCCACAAGCAATTGCTAATAAGGGTAGAATCTTATTAGAAGGAGTAAATGCGTCCTGTGTCTTTCCTCTATGTCTCTGAAAACATGAAAGCATGGTCCTTTGGCATTATATCAAGGAGAATAGAGGCAGGAAGGACAGAGGGATCTTAGGAAAGGTCAGTTGCATTTTTATTCTCTATTTTTTATTTATTTTTATTTTTTTAAAATATTTTGTCAATTTATTTGAGAGACACAGAGAGAGAGAGAGCGAGAGAGAGAAAGAGCATGAGAAGGGGGAAGAGCAGATGGAGAAGAGAAGCAGACGATCCAGTGAGTGGGGAGCCCGATGTGGGGCTCAATCCCAGGACCCCGGGATCATGACCCGAACTAAAGCAGACGTTTTAACAGACGGAGCCACCCAGGTGCCCCCACAAAAGATCTGCTGCATTTTTAGAGGCTATTTTTATTACATGAACGTTTGCCCTGGTTATTTCTTCTGCTTGGAGAGCATATCCCCTAAATATCCCCTCAAGGAACTCCTTTATCTTTGAGCGGTAATGTCACGGCAGCCCACCGTGATCACCATCATTAAAACTATAATGTCCTTCCGGCTCAAGATTTCCACGCTCTTGTTCTAGATTCTACCTCCCATAGTTTGTAACACCTTCTAATAGATTATTTAAGATACATATTATGTTTGTTTTTTGTTGGTTGTCTTCTCTCCACACCCACTGTCTCTCTCTCGCACTCTCTCTCTCTCTCTCTAACACATACACATACGTGCACACACACGCCCCCGTTATGTGTAAGCTGCACACAGGAAGTGGGATTGTTCTGCACACTAATTTATAATTCCAAGCATTTATAAAAGTATCTAACACATGACATGAGCTCAAAAAGTTGTGGAATAAACAAATTGGTGAATGTCCCTCTGTGTTTCTCTCAGATACCCTTCAGTGTTAGAATCTTGGTATTTTTGTTACCCTTACAAGAAGAGTTAGTGATTTGGGTCTTTATGATGGGTAAGGGTTCAGACTAACCATAGTGATGGATGGTCTATGACATTTTGTCCATCCTCCTCTGCCATAAGCAGCCTGTGTAACCTTGGAAGTCCCTTCCCTCTGTGGGATTGGAATAGAAACCTAAGATCTTTATTTTGATATATCACTTTGATTATTCATTATAGAAGTGGAGATGCCAGATGCTGGCTGTGTCCTTTTGTCATCTCATTGAATGAAATGAATTGAGATGAGTAGGGCAGCCATCTTTCCTTGGGGGACGAAGATGCTGGACACCAAAGACCAGTCGAGAAGCAGTGTCTGTGGACAGGCAGTAACAAAGTGAACTATCCAGGGGAAACAGAAAAGAACAAACAATCACTGAAGTGGCTAGGCTTTAAAACTCCAGGGTGTTCCATTTGCCCTTTGCCATAAAAATGACAGAGTTGGGTTAAGGATTCTGCACCCCTTATTAGCCATTAGCATTAACAACAAAGATGAAAGACCCCAAAGGCAATTTTTGTCATGGAGATCTGAATTTATTTCCCTTTGCTGAATCTTAAATTAGTAGTTAACTGATGGTGAGATCTATACCAAGAGGAGGTCATGTTTCCAGCCACCATTTCCTAAAGCCATTAGATATCAGTATTTCCCCCCCATAAATTCAGAAGCTGGAGTCTGACAAGACTAATAAGGGGGGAAAATCCACACTCAATCACCCTATCTCGAGTTTATCTTTCAGAAGCAGATGTAGGCTCCTAGCCTATCTCTTGTAACTACCTGACAGGATGCAATGTAAGAAGAACTCATATATGGGAGCTTTAGTGGAGAAAATCCTTTTTGTGTTTGATCTTCCCCTTTTCCAGAAATACTGACAGTTGCTGGGGACCATTATCTACTTACCAGGGTTTACATGTGGTTTAGATCTCCTAGATTTCTTTTAAGCTAGGATCCAGTTGAAAAGAGAGTACAAAGGAAGTTTGTTTGTTTGTTCCAAATACAGAAATTGGGTGGGATAGTTCTAAAAGACCCTGTGTATTCCATTTTGGTCAAGGGAAGGCCTTTAATTCCATCTCTGGCTTCTAAGAGTATCCGTATAGATAATACTTTTCTAAATTGTCTGTTTATTATTCTGTCTCTTAAATAGCATAGCAGTAGTTTCTGGAGAGCAATAGAAAGTAAGGAAGAATGCTAGTGTTTACGGAAGTCAGTTACTTATATGCTTTCTCATATATGCTGTGATCTAATGGTTCCCATTGGCTGTTTGGTGTAAACTGTTACCATTTATGAAGCTATTGCCTACAAGTGCTGGGATGGCAGGATCAGGATAGACTGATCTAAAGACCCTGATTAGAGAGCCCTTGATTTAGACCTTGAAGGCTTTGATATTTCTGCTTAGTACACCATCATACCCTCATTTGATTTATTCAATCAATAAATATTTATTGAGTGTCAATTACTTCTTAAGTGTTATCTTTTGATTCATTCTTCGCACTTATCACTTAGTCTCTTGGGAAAGACTCTATTAAATATATTTATGTGGATAAATGTGTGATTTTAAAATTGGGATAAGTGCTATGGAGGAAATTGCAAGGTGCAATGAGACTCGGTGAGGAAGAAATTTCACCTGGGCTGCTACAAGGATAAGAGATTTGGCAGAAAGAACATGCATGGAAGGTTCCGAGGTAGAAAGAGCACTTGAGAGCAGTACAGGAGACCAGGGTCGTGGGGAGTTGTTATCAGGCAGAGTTTGAGAAATGAGGCCAGAGAGGTAAACAGCAGCCAGAGAGTCACAGAGAGCATAATCGGTCATGGGAATGATTTTGGACTTTATCTTTAAATCGTTGTGGGGGAGTTTACACAGGGGAATGACATAATTGATTTGCATTATTTTAAGATCATTTCGTTGTTAGAAAATAGACTGGAGAGGATGTAGGAAACAATAGAAAGGTTAGAAACACTAGGTTAGAAAGCTCTAACTGTGGTCAAGGTGACAGATGAATGGGGTGGGAAAGAATTCTCTTCCTCTCCCTCTCTCACTTTGGATAAATGATGACAGAAGATGCCATCAATGAATCCAGGCTTGAGCAACTGACCCAAGATGGTGTTATCCACTGAGATGGAAAAGTCAAGGCAAAGGCAAACTTAGAAGAGTTTTGGGGGGAGGATGGGGTTCAGCATTCAGCTCCAAGCACATTGAGATAGAGATGAGTCAGTGAAGCAGATGGCACATTGGCAGCTTATTATTATGTGACTAGAAGTTCCAAAGAGGGGTCTGGACTGGAGATATAAATTGGGGTTTGGTATGTGAACTTGGGACCCCAGCAGTATCGCAGAAGGATTAAGAATATTTAGAGTCAGGTAGCCTAGGTTTGGGTCTCAGGCCCAAAACTTATTGTAGGACTTTGGGCAAATTTCCTCAGCCTTTCATGCCTGCTTCCTTTTTAATATAATGGAGAATATTCATGCAGAATCCTCATGATAAATGACTGAAAACTAGTAGGTGCAGAGAACTTAAATCTTATTTTAGTTTTATTGGTAATAGTGGTAATAATAGGAGTAATTTAGAAATTGAGCCTATGAGGGGTGCCTGAGTGGCTCAGTTAAGCATCTGATTCTTGATTTTGGCTCAGGTCATGATCTCAAGGTTGTGAGATCAAACCCCACACTGAGCGGGAATCTGCTTGAGATTCTCTCTCTCCCTCTCTAAAAAAAATTGAGCATATGCAAGCATAAAAGAGTGGAAAACTTGCCTAAAGAGAGCATAGAGTAAGAAAGAGGGCAAGCCCCAATTTCTAAGGATTGAGTAGAAGATGAGTCAGAAAAGTCAATCAAGAAGTAGTAGACAACAGAGAAATAGGAGAAAATCAGAAGATTGTGACATCATGGAAGCCAGGAGAATGGAATGTTCTAGAAAGAGAATGGAATGTTCTAGAAAGAACATCTAGAAAGATGTTCTAGAAAGTTCTAGATGCTGTAGAAAGACTCAGAGCAAAAATAAGAGTTGAGAAGTCTCTCCCGTTTGGCCACATGGAGCTTACTGCTGACTGTATCCAAGGCAATCTGAGCCGAATGGCGGGGTACAGGACTGGATGGAAGAGATAGGGATGGTGTGCATTTATGAGAAGCAGGACACGGTGAGATAGTTCTGAAAATGGGGATGATCGGAGAATGTTTGAATACCGTAGGCAGAGATCAAGGGGGAAGAGAGACACAGAGGCAGTGAGACAGAGAGGAGGTAAGGACAGAGCACGGGAGTGAGAGGAGATGAGGTCCACTGAAAAGGAAAGAGAGGAAGGAGTCAGTGTCAGAATGATGGAGAAGAAAGTCTTCCATTGTAACTGAAGAGAGAAGAAGGTGCTGGGCAGATGCAAGAGGCTGCAGTTCTGGTGGTAGAACTTGATGTCTTCTCTGTTTGGTGGCGGTAGAAGTTGAAGGTTGAGCAGTGGCCAAACTATACAAGCAGTTCTTACAGAAAGCATAGCACACCAGGAAATGTATGCAGGGCACGTGGGTGGCTCAGTGAGTTAAGCCTCTGCCTTCGGCTCAGGTCACAATCTCAAGGTCCTGGGATCGAGCCCCGCATCGGGCTCTCTGCTCAGTGGGGAGCCTGCTTCCCCCCTCTCTCTCTGCCTGCTTGTGATCTCTATTTCTCTGTCAAGTAAATAAATAAAATATTTAAAAAAAAAAAAAAAGAAAGAAAAAAGAAATGTATGCTA
>CM053619.1:5093392-5106368 GCA_028646535.1 Procyon lotor
TGTGAGGTTTCAAGAAAGGGAGCAGCCCAAGGTAGGGGGAGATGGGCTCCCATCCAGCAAAGGGTTATGAGGTGTGTGTTAAAGCCTTTCAGAGTTTCAAATAGACTTGGCCATCATGCCTTGTTTGTTTGAGGGTGTTGAGGTCATGGGACCTTCAGAAGCCACAGCTGAATCCAAAAGTCTAATTTGTAGGTAGAGGAAGTTTAATTTGTAGAGGAAGAAGCACTAGGTGACTGATAGGCTCACACTCCCAAATCAAAGTATTTACTACATAGAATCTTTTTTCCATGTGGACAGGACCCTGTTTCTGGCATAGGTACCACTGTTTGTCCGGAGAATGTGAATCAGTGACACGCAGCACCATTGTCACCACGGCTGGTGCCTTGGATCTCTCCTCCAGACCACCGAGTCATGGCGCCGAGGGGGCTGACTTTGAGAATTGCTGGGGGACAGGGGGACTCTCTTGCAGTCTCTCTCTTGCAGGACTCTCTCTCTCTCCCTCATCTTCTGTCCACCTTCTGACCCTTCCAAAGCACAGGCAACTTTTCCAATGTCTCTCTTATATCTCCTAGCACTTTCGAGAAATCAGGTGTCCCTTCCACACGTCATTCCATATGCCTGCATTATATGCTTTTTAGGTGCACCATGTCCTCAGTTAAGGACGACAGCAGGCGACAGCAGCTGCATCCCTGAGTGGCTGCATAGTCCTTATAAACAGAGCGTGCAACAAAGTAGGGGCAAGGCACTGTATTTAACATTTGATATACATTGTATCACTTAAGACAGCAGTGTGGGAGAGGCATCATTATTGTCATTTTATGTATTTTTTTGTCATTATATATATGTGTGTGTTTCTCTTTTAAGATTTATTTATTTGAGAGAGAGAGAGAGAGGTATGTGTGTGTGCAGAGCCTGACCTCACAACCCATGAGATCATGACCTCAACTGCAAGAGTTGGATGCCCAACTGAGACACCCAGACACCCCTCATTTTATGTATTTGTAAGGCTGAGAGAGCTTAAGCACATTGTCCAAGTTCACCCCCAAGACAAAGCGGTCGACCTAAAATTCTGACCCAAGAAAGCTGACTTCAGAGTCAGATCTCCTTACCATGTTGGGATGATCCCCTGCACCAGGTAATGGTCACCACATACGTAATATGGAGGCAGGCATCTGCTGTGAGGGAATCTCTGGGAATAAAAGTCCTCATTATCCTGACCAACTTTACGAATTGCCGCATGAATTTTATTCTAAGCAAAGGCATAGCATTCCATTTCATGAAGGCTCTGTATTTTATTTAAACTCTCCCTTATGGGGGTGCCTGGGAGGGTCAGTTGGTTAAGCATCTGACTCTTGATTTCGGCTCAGGTCTGGATCTCAGGGTCGTGAGATCGAGTGCCGCATCGGCCTTGCACTCAATGGGGAGTCTGCTTGAGATTCTCTCTCTCTCCCTCACCCTCTGTACACACACACACACACACACACACACACACACGAAAACTTTAATTAAAAAAAATAGAGTAAACTGTTTCTTATGCATGCACATCTAGACTTTCCCCTCTTTTTTCCTATTTCTCTTGTTTGCAGTTAAACTTTCTGGCACATATATTTGTAGAAGTGTACAAAGTCATGTCAATAAGATAAACCCCAAAAGTGGAGTTGCTGAGTCAAAGGATCTATGCATGTTTCACTTGAGACGTATTCACACTGCTGTCCAAAAATACATCCTCCTGCCAGAATTATAAGAACATTGTCTATTTTCTTGCATATTTGATAACACTGGGTATTAGTAAGCTTATAAGTTTGTGCCAATCTGATAGGAGAAATATGATCGCTCATTGTTTAATATTATATTTATTCCGTTAAGGGAGGTGAATTTCACTGACTACTCTTCTTTTTTTCTGTAGGCTGCTACCTTATATATCCTGCCCATTTTTTCCCCACGGAGTAATTATTCATTTTCTTACTGAGTTATAAGAGTATTTTATGCCTGAAGGAAATGAGTTCTTTATCATGTATATTTTCCCAGTTTCCTACTTATCTTGCCTAAAGGAACCTGCAAGATAGTTAAGTCCATTTGCGTGTGTTCCTTTTTCAAAGGTGATCACAGGCTAGGATGTGCTCAGACTTTTCTTGAAGCACATGTGAGAAATGTACCATTACTTATCAAAATGTCCGGAGAGAAGGTAATTAACTTTTCACTTCTCACCATTCTGCAAGCCACTTTTTAAATACTGCAACTGTGTTGCTCTTGTAACTAAAAAGGCCACCCCCCGGCTGTCTCTCTGCATATTTGAAACCCAGGAACTGGAAACATACAATTTTTAAACAGTGGCCTCCTCTATCCCTTTCCTTGCTGCTTTAAGCTCCCAAGTTGTGAGTTGAGAGGTCTTTTGAGTCCGAGAACCGTAGTAAAATTCTTCTGTGGGCCACGTTGATGTTAATGGCTAACATTTGGGGCAAAGGTCTCCTGCTTGTCCACATCTGCAGCTTTGCACAGACCTCACCTCTGAGATGCCTGAAAGCGTGAAGCCAGGCGGGGCATAATGTGTATTAGCAAGACAAAGGGCGCACGAGGGGAGAGGCGGGGGATGAGCTGTAATTTACTGAAGATTTATTAGGCCTCATGAAATCTGCCTGAACCACCCATTTTCTGGCTCATCTGCCCACATCTAAATGGGATGGCTTTGTTAGTGGACGATGGTCATTTAGAATTATCCAGCAACAAATCTCAGTGCTCAGAAAGGTGGACCGACGGGAATAGCACGTGGGAGAGAGTTCATGCTTTGCGCACAGAACCCCAAATCTGGAAATATGGAAATGTGGGAATGCCAGGGCCTCACTGGGGGCCTCCCCCTTGACTTTTGTTCGTGGTCTGAGTCCTTTGGGGTGGCTTATTTGCTTGAGTGTGTGAATAAGGCTCGGGAGAAAGCAAGGCAAAGGTGCATTCATAGAGCAGCCTGGATTCGCGAGGGTGATTTTCAGAGAAATGTGTTGAATGTTCTGCTTTTTGGAAAAACGCTGCCCAAACCTTAAGACTCAATGGAGCATGTCCAATAATACTTTAAAGCTCAGCTCACAAGCACGAGATCTCTCTGGGGCTACACAAATGTCAAAATGGCTTCTCCCTAATTTGAGTGAAAGGTAAAAGTTATTGGGGCTTGGTTTACCATTAAGCCTTAGGCTTGCAGCTCATTAATAGGGTGTTGGAAATTCTCCTGGATTTTATTGCTAAGAACCTCCCTTTGGGTTTTAACACATTGTTGGACTCACAAGTCTCTATTTGCCCATCTATGCAATGGGTAGATGCTAAAAGCTTCATGACAAAGTAAGGCATGTGGAAAAAAGTGTAAAAGTTTATGGATTTCTCCCCATAGGCTATGATCTCATTCCACTTCACTCAACTTCGGAACCCAAAGGATATAAAGGGAGAGCTTTGTCCACTTTAATAAAATTCTCATCTGCCCTTACTACTGATGTAATGTGAAAAGGACACCTTCCTAAACTTAACAAGAAGAAGGATAAATTGTTCCTTCTGCTGGTCTTAAAAGTAGTTAAGTAGGGCTGACGGATTATAGTCAAACAAGGGAGGGGGCACAGTGGGCAAATCCACCATCAGGCCCTTGAAATCAATACCAAGGCAGTGGCTAAAAAGGAACGAATGCCAAGATGACACAGCACCCAGCCAAATGGTATTACATTCTTGGCTTTGGATAAAGAATCTGGAAAAAGCAAGACGCTTTTAGAAGCAAACACTCTGCTTTAAGCCACGCTTGGTGATCCTGGTGAACATGTGGATCCAAAAGCAAATCTCTTTGAAACAACGTTTAAGTTGATTTGTTTCGCCATCGACGTCATAATCACCTACGTGACTGTGGGTCCGAGATGCACATCGGTCTTCATGTGTCATTGGTGAAACAGTCTAAACAATGGGATCGTCCTCAATCAATGCAAATGAAACCACAGTTGTCTTGTCTATAATTGTCTCAACTAGCAAAGCACCTTTATTTGGTGAAAAGAGCCGTCCCAAACTCCTTGCTCTCTCTACCCCTAAGGGCCCAGTACATGCTCCATGCTTTATCTCTTTCTTGTGGCTTTTATCCACATCACATTAAAGGGACTCTCGTTCCTTTATGCAGGCAAATAAAAAGTAGATTTAGAGAGGAGAGATGAAAAGAGCACATTCCACTGATGGCTGACTTCAGAATCCAGCAGCCTGGTATTCAGACGTTGGCCAAGTTAAAAGTTGCACTGGGTTCCTTTACATCACAAATTCAGAAGGAAACATGAAATCAAGCATGTGCCTGTAAGGACTTGTAGTACATTAAAATGAAATTGTGTCATTGGCAGCTCTTGAAAAGGGATTTCCAGGCCTGCCTTTTAGCCTTGGCTTATGCGGAAGAAGAGCTCCAGAGCTAAAGGTTTGCAATTTTCCCACTCAATCTGTTTCCATTTAAAGAATACTTTCTCCAAAGCTAAAAGCAGGTAATAGTAGCCTCAGCCGCACCATTACCTCAAAAAGATGAGCTTTCCCAATGGTTCCGAAGTTCTCGGGAGCTGTGCTCCACGGGAAACGTCAGGGGCTCGTGCTGTTCCCCCAAGCAGGTAATGATCAAACAAATCACAATTAAAATTCACTTAGCTCTCCAATGAGAAATATCAGAAGAGAGGGGTTGAGTTCTTTCCAGAACAAGCCTAGCTTCAGAAGGCTGCAGACGTGGAAAAGAGGGCAATGGGTCTGTTTCGAGACTGTTCCATGTGACAAGGTTTGTTTGTTGGTTGGTTTTATCAGAAGGGGACCGTGGACACAAAATCATTGTGTGCCATCACACTTGGACAGATCCAAACTTACCCCCACCTTTTTTTCTTTAAAAAGATTTTACTTATTTATTTATTTACTTAGAGTGTGAGTAGGGGGAGAGGCAGAGAGAGAGGGAGAGAGAGAATCTCAAGCAGACTTCACATTGAGCATGGAATCCAACGCAGGGCTCGATCTCAGGACCCTGACATCATGACCTGAGCTGAAATCAAGTATTGGCTGCTCAACCAAATGAGCCACCTAGGTTCCCCTGGAACTGCTCTTTTAATTAGGGAAGTCAACCTACCCAGAATCAGGTGGCCTCTGTACTCTAACCCCACTGTGGACTTAAACACAATTTGATTGAAACTACCGTCTTCGTTATTGCCCACACCCTCCGATACTCCTGTGAGATAATAGAAAATGTATGTATTGGCCTCTGGCCCCATTGCCAGCACAGAGCTCCTGATACCCTTATAATTTCCCGGATGAGTGGAGTGTCTTATGTTCTAATGAGGTGCCTCCAGATGGGCTTCTGGATGGCTTCTACATGAAGGCTAGGTACCAGAAAGATCAAGCCATGATTAGCAGCTGGGGATTTTTCAGCCCCAGCCCATCCCCCATTTTCCAGAGAGTTGGGGAGGGACTAGACTGTGGAGTTGAAGATCAATCACGCCTATATGCGGAAGACTCCATTAGAACCTCCCATCGTAGAGGGTTCAGAGAAGTTCCAGGCTGGTAAACATATCCATGTGCTAAGAGGGTGATGTACCCCTCTCCACAGGGCTGGCAGCTTCTCCACTTGGATCTTTCCAGACCCCACCCCTGTATCTCTTCCTCTGGCTGTTCATCTGTATCCTTTATCGTGTCCTTTAATGAACCGATAAAACCTACATAAACATTTCCTTGACTTCCATGAGCTGCACTCACAATTCGTCAAACCATCCATTGAACTCTTTTTGACTCTACTCTCAGTCATCCTTTCCTGCCCATCCAACATTCAGCTCCATTCATGGCTCAGTTCCATTTTCTTGCTTCCTATGTCCCATATGGAATCAAGCCACCAGTGGAACTCAACTAGCCTTTATAAAACTCTTCTTCAGCCCTTGACTAACCCTGGAAAGCCAAGCTATACTGCGGCTCCTGATGCCTCATGCCCTTTCTCCAAAGCCCCAGCTGATACAAATACAGCCACCTGTCCTAAAGCTCACCATGCTCTGGACATAGCATGGACGTTGGAGCAAACGGTCCTGAGCTGAAATCCTAGCTCTGTCACTTGGAAGCTTCCGTGCTTTATTTTTCTCTTTTATCACCACAAGGTAGGGGGAATGAAAATAATACAGAGGAGCTAGCATATTTTGATAGTAGCCTTCAAGATGGTCCTTGATTGCTTTCACCTTCTGGTATTCGTGTTCTTCTCTGCTCTCCTTCTACACCGAAACAGGATTAGTCTTGTGTGACCAAGACAGCATGGAGGAGGTGATGATATGTGATTTTTGAAGGAAAGTAAGAGAGGGCATGACAGTTTTTTCCTTTTCTCTGGAAGCAACACTGGGTAAGGAGGACATTCAAGCAGCCTTATGGAAAAGCCCAGATGGAGGGAACTTTGGATCTTCCCACCAACACTCTTTACCATGTGAGTGGGTTTCCTTGGACGAGGACCCTCTAGCCCTAGCCAAGCCTTCAGGCGTCTGCAGCCCCATCTCAAGAGAGACCTTAAGTCAGAACTACCCAGTCATGAGCTCCTAAACTCATGATCCACAGAAATTGTGGGAGATAATATTCAGTGTTGTTTTAAAGGCACTAAGTTTTGGGCTCCCTTGTTATGGGGCAAACCATAACTGATACACATGCGGTAGGTGCCAGTTGTTTATTTCGTTCCTCCTTCATTAAGAACCTGAAACATGCACTTTACCTTCCCAAGCATGCCATTTCTTATAAACGCTCATCTCCCCCACCACAGTGCTAAAGCAATTATTCTCAGCTATGTTGTATTAGCTCCCTTCCTTTTAAAGAGATCCTTTCAGGGCTACCTATGTGGCTGGTCAGTTAAATGTCTGACTCTTGATTTTGTTCAGATCACGATCCCAGGGTCCTGAGATTGAGCCCTGTGTCAAGCTCCTTGCTGGGCACAGAGCCTACTTAAGATTCTCTCTCCAGTCAGTTAAGCATCTGCCTTCAGCTCAGGTCATGATCTTAGGGTCCTGGAATCAATCCTGCATCGGGCTTCTCGCTCGGCAGGGAATCTACTTCTCCCTTTCTCTCTCCCTCTATCCCTCCCAACTGTTCATTCTCTTTCTCAAATAAATAAATAAAATCTTAAAAAAAAAAAAAAAAAGGTTATCAACCGGCCATCTGCCAGTTATCAGAGAGATGAAAAATTTGAATGTGAATAAAATCGTTTTGCCCTATTAGTTCGGCAAACATTTGAGAAGTCCGGAGCAGGTTGAGTTTTGGGTAGACAAATAATCCAACGTATACCACTGTTGAGAATGTGAAATATAATCTTTCTAAAGGATAACTAACAGCATGTATATTTGAAAGCTTTAGGTAAAAAAAATTTTTTTAATAAATAAATAATGCCTTTATAGTGTTTGCAAATTTTGACCCCATAATTCCATTGCTGGAAATTTACACTAATAAATACAGGAAAATGGGCAAATTATGGTGTATCCATATGGCATCCATATGGGACAAAATTTGAGGCTGTTTAATAATGAGAAATTTTTTTTTAACCTACACGTTAACCCAAAATAGAATTTAAGGTACCATATAGAGTATAATGCGGAAAGGTATATATTAAATTGCTAACAGTGGTGGGGTGCCTGGATGGCTCAGCTGGTTAAGCACCCAACTCTTGATCTGAACTCAAGTCTCAATTTAGGGTCCTGAGTTCAGGGCCCGCATTGGGCTCCACCCTGGGCATGGAGCCTACTTAAAAATAAATAAATAAATAAATAAATAAATAAATAAATAAATAAATAAATAAATGTTAGTAGTAGTATTTCTGGGAAATGGGAATATAACTAATTTTAGTTGTTTTTTTTTTTTTTCCAGTCCTACATATTTTACCATTTTCTATAATCAGCATTTATGGCTTTTTCAATTTAAAAATTATTTAACAGTTTCCCATTGCCACCAGCTGTCTATCTTCATGCCACACATCCATCTACATAAAAAAAAATACTTTCTTTTTTTTTTAAAGATTTTATTTATTTGACAGAGAAAAACACAGCGAGAGAGGGAACACAAGCAGAGGGAATGGTACCGGGAGAAGCAGGCTTCCTGCCGAGCAAGGAGCCTGATGTGGGGCTCGATCCCAGGACCCTGGGATCATGACCTGAGCCGAAGGCAGATGCTTAACGACTGAGCCACCCAGGCGCCCCCCAAAAAATACTTTCATACATTGATAGAATAAATGCTATAAAGATAGTGCCATCAGAATTTAATGAAAATAAAATCTGAAGGATGATTGTGACAACTGCTACCTTAGTAAGACACAACATAAGCAAGCATCCGGGCTGAGGATCATTTCATATGATAGTAGCATCTCTGAGATTGCTAGAAATCTCTGCTTGCGGCTTTCATGCCTTATAGAAAAACTGTCATTTAAACATTTATGAACTTCCTTTTAGCAGCAAATCGTGCTGGCTGCATCACCACACCTGTCCCCTCTGCCTAAAGTTATTTACAATTTGGAACACACGCTGAAAATCTTTCAGTAGAGAAGTCTGCAGTCAGTAGTGCTTTCTCAATTTATATTTAGAAATAACAGATTTAGTACTTAAAACGTACCTCTGGATTAGGAAGAAGGCTTTAGTCAGTAGTAATAGGAAAGAGCCATCGTTTCATGGTATTGAAATGTAGCGTTTTGAGATCAGTTTTGAAAGCTGCTCCATATGCACACACGTGAAGTCTCCTGCCCAATTTCTGACACACGATAGGTCATCAATACATATTAGTTGAGAAAGGGAGGGAGCGGAGGCCAGCAATGTCATGCAGATGCTGTAAATATATTTTACCGGGAATAGAATGCAGCCCCTTACCAGTCCCTTCACTTCCTGTCCCTTCCTGGGGAGTTCAAAACTCCTCCAGACTCCTTCCCACTGTTTCTTTTTTTTTTTAAGATTTTATTTATTTATTTGACACAGAGAGGGAGATCACAAGGAGGCAGAGAGACAGGCAGAGAGAGAGAGGGAAGCAGGCTCCCTGCTGACCAGAGAGCCCAATGTGGGGCTCGATCCCAGAACCCTGAGATCATGACCTGAGCCGAAGGCAGAGGCTTTAACCCACTGACCCACCCAGGCGCTCCTTCATTCCCACTATTATTGAGTGATTTTGCTTATTTTTTTTTCAAAAAAGATTTTATATATTTATTCGAGAGAGAGAGAGAGAGCACGAGCAGGGAGGAGAGGAAGAAGCCAACTTCCTGCTGAACAGAGAGCCCTAATTGGGATTCGATCTTGGAACCCTGGGATCGTGACCTGAACCTAAGGCAGATGTTTAACTGACTGAGCCACCCAGGAGCCCCTTAAAGAGTGATTTTTAAAACCCAGATGGAAACAGCCCCATTCTGGGATTTTAAAACACTTGAATTTGCCACTTAGAAGTCCCACATGACCTTGGACCCCCCCCTTTACATTTTTGAGCCTCAGTTTCTGCACCTGAAGATGAGACAAAATAGTTCTGCCCTTTCCTTCTTCGCCATGTGATAGCACAAGGGAAACACTTTATGTTATAAAATCCAGGGAAGATTGGTTTTAAGAACTTGTGCCACTTGCCACGGTCTTTCGTTTGTTGTTTTGTTTTGTTTTGTTTTTTATGGGGTGTGACCTGTGTGACCCACCCTGCCCATGCCTCCATCTATCTATAAAGTTTCTGCTGAAAAATGGGTTAGTTGAGGCTGTAATCGGTGCTCAAATCTGAGAGTATGGTAGGCTCCACATTTCAGCCCGGGCTGCCCACCCAGGAGCCTTTCAAGTCCTCCTCTTCTCCTCTCTCTCTCTCTCTCTCTCTCTCTCTCTCTCTCTCGCTCTTTGCAGATGTCCTTGGCTGCCTTGAAGAGGCAGACAATGGGCCGTCCATCACTCAAGAAGCTGCTCCTCTCCCGAGCCCGTACCTCGTGGGTTTGTTTGGTTAGATGCATTGTTCGGGGTTGATTTGATTGCAATCCAAACAAGGAGCTTCACAGTGAAGAGCGACCTACTCAAGTCGCTAAGCATTTGAGCAAGCAGGCCATTATCTAGTAGACTGCTTTTCCTATTTTCAGTAAGAGCCTGAAGGGCCACTCAGGAAGAGAATAAGGAGTTCTCTTGACACAGTGAATCAAGCCCAAACCAAAGAAATTCCTCCCTTGGCGAGGCTGACACATCTTCCATGTGAGCCGATGGTGACGCCCATTGGGCTTGGTCCTGCAGAAATCGCTGGTTTCCTTTTCACCTGGCCCGCCTTTCCCTAAGTGGCATGGGGTCCGTTTTTATCTATTTACAAACTTTTATGGCTTGTGCTCTTAAAAACAAACAGGAAGATCAAAATGCATCACCCAGAGAAAACCTATATCAGCTTCTGTGGACCTCCGTATGTGTGCCTGGGTGAATACAACGGTGTTTTGGGATGCATCTTGAGCTTGTTACCCAGCTCTTCTTTGAACAACAAATATTCCTCTGCTGTATTTATGGGGGGGGGGGGTTTCGAATCCTTTAAAACCAGTTCATACTGTCAGGAATGGAAATGGTTTCCAAATTTTCACCCAGCAAACCACACTGCGGTCAACATTCTAATAGCTAACTCTGTGCTATGTGGTAATGCTTAAATTTCCTGCACTGGAATTACTGGGTTGGGATAAAAACCATTTCATAAAGACTTTTGAAATATTCGCCAAACCGCCCTTCAGATCAGTTGTTGTAATTTGCACCCCACCCGCCACAGATGTGTTCTTTACAGTATTATAATATTTAAACTCTGGGCCAACTGACAGGCTAAATGAAATCTCAGGGTTTATACCAAAGTCTTTGATTACTAGTGAAAGGTAGCATCTTTTCACGTATTGGTCCTTTTGAGTCTGTGTGTGTGTGTGTGATTATTGCAAATGTATGTATGTATGATTATTGCAAATGTATATATGCAATATTGCAATATATTTATTGCATATACATATACATACTTATATATTGCATGTATATAATAAATGCATATATACTCATATATAATAATATATGCATATATACTTATATATATTTCATATATGTGCATATATATAAGTATATACATACACAAAATATGCAATATGCAATATTTTGTGTATGTATATACTTATATACATATTGCATATACATGCAATAATCACACACTCTATATTTAGAGATACTGGCCCAATTTTACTGGGTGTCTTATAACTTATTTGTAAGGAGTCCTAGTGTATTAATATTAATGATATTAGCTCAGTGTTGAATGGTGTCACCAGTATATTCAATATGTCGTTTGTCTTCATTTGGTTTATTTATTTATTTTTTTTACATTGTCAAATAATTGTCTTTTTTGTTAGTTCTATCAAGGGCCCGAGCTTCTGTTTTGGAGAAGGTGCCAAATGTTCAAGGAGGCCATAGGCCACTTGCAGAGAGTCTCGCGGTTGACACGTGGCCATGTAACGCTTCTTCTCAGGTCTACAGCTGTCTCTGAATGTATTGACCTGCAGAGGAAAGGGGGTCTCTAGACAGAGTTACCCAATTCTCCCATTTGCTGCCAGGACTCACACCTCCAAATTAGAAGGTGTTACTGGCCTTCTGCCAGGATTTTCTCTGCTTATTTCCCAAGGCACTACACGTCTTTCTCATGAAGAAGAATTATGACTTAGGTTTTGTGAATTCATTAAATCTGGACTTATCTGCACCGCGCTTTATGGGGAACTCCTTAAAGTTTGAGACATACCACGCCTCCCTAGCTTCAGTGCTGAGTAAGGCTCTGTGTTATTTAGCTTAACTTGAACCGTGTCATATAGGTATTATTAGTACATCTTCTCATGTGTCTGTCTCCCCTGGAACATTGTTTGGTTCCGTTATAAATGCATGTTTCCCATTATCTTCTGCCTTTGTATATGGCTAATGTATGGGATATGCATGGACTTTGATTTTTTTTTAAGTAGGCTCCCGCCCAGCACAGAACCCAACACGGGGCTTGAGCTCACGACTCAGAGATCAAGACCTGGGCTGAAATCAAGAGTTAGATGCTTAACCGACTCAGCCACCCAGGCACCCCGACATTTTGGTTTTTTTTATAGGAAATCTTATTCTAGCGTTGTTCTATGTGGGCCTTGGATTACCAGGATAGACAATTAAATCATGTGGAAGTAATACTTTTTTCTCCCTTTTCAATATTTACACATTTTTATTTTCATGTGTAATTGCGTTTGTCGAGATTTTTGGAACCATGTTGAATAATGGTTACAATAGTGGAACTAATGAGCTCCCAAGTTTTGGAAGGAATGTCTCTAGTATTTCAGTGCTGAGTAAAAATCCTGTTTTGCATTTTCTTTGTCAGCTGGGGGGTGTTACTAGCATTAGCGGGTAGGAGGCAAGGATATGTTTAGTACCTCAATGTATTAAATTATTATAAATATAAGTTTGGCCAAATATATCAATAGATGATTGCAAGGAGAGGTTTTCTTCTTCTTCTTCTTTTACTTTTTTAGGCTTTTTTCTTTTGACTTATACAAGTAAAAGATAATGCTTGTACATTTTCTTTTACTGAGCTATCTAGCATTCCTAGTCAAGATGCACTATTCCTTTAAACAGTATTGTATCTGATTCTCCAGCTGCTTTGGGAATCTGTTTTATACTATGCCACAAATGTGATTGCTACATATTTTTTTATTATTGTTATTTTTATTTTTTTAAGATTTCATTTATTTATTTGACAGAGAAAGATCACAAGCAGGAGGGGGGGTGGGGGAAGCAGGACGTCTGCTGAGCAGAGAGCCCAATGCGGGGCTCGATCCCAGGACCCTGAGATCATGACCTAAGCCAAAGGCAGAGGCTTTAACCCACTGAGCCACCCAGGAGCCCCTGCATTTTTTAAAAATTCTCCCTCAAATATTCCCCCTATCAGTAGCATGCCTAAGTCAGGACTGAAGTCATCACGTTACTTAAACAAATCTCACAAGACAGGTTTCAGAAAAGCCCAG
>CM053619.1:5106868-5205609 GCA_028646535.1 Procyon lotor
GAATTTTTTATTTTAAAGATTTTATTTATTTATTTTGTCAGAGAGAGAGAGAACACAAGTAGGCAGAGAGGCAGGCAGAGACAGAGGGGGAAGCAGGCTCCGCGCTGAGCAAGAAGCCCGATGCGGGGCTCGATCCCAGTACCCTGAGATCATGACCTGAGCCGAAGGCAGAGGCTTAACCAACTGAGCGACCCAGGCGTCCCTGCAATGGATTTATATAGATTTTGATCCAGGCTTTTGACAATCTGGGTCACAGGCCCAATAATTCCCCGCCAAACTTAGAAAATTCTGTTCAGGTTTGTCAATTCTTACTGAAACCCAAGACTAGATATGCCTGTACAAAAAAACAAAAACAAAAAACCTGAGGTTATTCCAAATGAGGAATTTGTGGAATAGAAGTTGTAATGATTTATCCATTTGGGGAATAATGACTCATGGTTCATGCAATGTACTTAAAAAATTATTTATTTGAGAGGGGGAGGGGTCAGGGGAGGGAGCATCTTGGGCAGACTTCCCATTGAGTGCGGAGCCCTTTGTGGGGCTCGATCTCACGACCCTGAGATCATGACCTGAGCTGAAACCAAGAGTCAGATACTTAACTGACTGAGCCACCCAGGCACCCCTAATGCAATGCACTTATAAATAGTTTTTTCTCTATCTTACCAACTGGAATTCATAAAACTTAATGTGGAATTAATAGTTTAGGGTTAAAGTCCTGTGCTGCTTTGAGTTGGAAGAAACTTAAAATTAGCTTTATAACTGGAATTTTTTGTTTTGTCATTCGACCTCCCTAAATGTATTTGAACATCTCCCAGGCTTTAGACAAAGGCCAAAATTTTTCTTTTTGTTTTTTTAAGATTTTTATTTATTTATTTATTTGACACAGAGAGAGATCACAAGTAGGCAGAGAGGCAGGCAGAGAGAGAGGGGAAAGCAGGCTCCCCGCCGAGCAGAGAGCCCGATGCAGGGCTCAATCCCAGGATCCTGAGATCATGACCTGAGCCTAAGGCAGAGGCTTAAACCCATTGAGCCATTCAGGCGCCCCAAGGCCAAAAATTTTCATGCAGTCCAAAGTCTTACCTTGACTGAAGTCACCTGTCTTGCCTTTTCTTGATCCTTGCTTTCTTCCTCTCTCCCTGCAATCCAGCCACAGTGTCCTCTAATTGAGGAACCATGACATGTTCCTTTGAAACTCAGGATGTGTACCCCCCATTCCCTCTGCCTGGACGTCTCCGTATTCCCCTCTCAAACTCCCTTTCTAGAAACCTCACTTCCCCAAGATCTCCAACTTCAGCAGTATATCGCGTTAGACCCAATGTTTGTGTCCCCATGAAATTCTTATGCCGAACCTTGATGCTCCATGTGAGGGTATGTGGAGGTGGGGTCTTGAGGGGAGAGCCCTATGAGTGGGACTAGTATCCTTATAAAAGAGAGCCCAGGGGACTCCTTTGCCCCTTCCATTATGGGAGGACACAGGAGAAAGATGGTTACTGATGAACTGGAAAGCAGACCATCAACTGCTGATACTGAATCTTCCAGCACATTGGTCTTGGGCTTCCTGGACTCCAGAATGGTGAGAAACAAACTTCTCTTGTTTATAAGCCACCCAGCCTCTGATATTGTGTATAGCAACCTGAATAACACAGTCTTTCTCTCCTTTGCTCGACAGGGTCTGTTCTCCCTTTCCGCCTTCACGACACCTTTCACGACACCTTGCACTGCCCCTGGGGAGGTTCATTTGTTCTTGTTAATTTGTGTGATTGTTTGGTCTCAGTATCAACACGACATCTGCTTCCGTATCTCTAAATCTCGGAAAATTCCTAGTTCATGCAGGCCCCCAGATATTTGTGGAAAACCAACCAAGGCCATTTTACAATATAAGAAACAGACTCAGTCCTCTGCATCTTAAATTTTGGGCATCTGGAATGGTGGAAGAAAAACAAATTTGAGTACTTTCAGTTAATAATTCAGCTATTCAGGGCTTTTGTTTGTTTTTATTGCTTTAACCTGTATCAAGATAAATAGTTGTCACACGCAATGTTTTCTTGAATTTACAAATATCTCCATGAGTATTTTGTCCATGGATCTTTTACTCAGTGACGAGAAGTATGATGTCTTGCTGACCTATGTCAGTATTTTTCTTTTTTTTCTTTTTCTTTTTGTTTTTTTAATTTTACAGACAGAGATCACAAGTAAGCAGAGAGGCAAGCAGAAAAAGTAGAGGAAGCAGGATCCCCGCTGAGCAGAGAGCCCAATGCGGGGCTCGATCCCAGGACCCTGAGATCATGACCTGAGCTGAAGCTAGAGGTTTAACCCACTGAGCCACCCAGGCGCCCCAATGTCGGTATTTTTCAAATACTCATTTCTTTTAACGAATCTCAGGAGGTACTAAAAACTTCTGGTTTTTCATTTTGACTCTTGGATTCTCAGACGTTTTTATTCTTGATTTTGCATCTTGGCAAATGTGTATTTATCAAAAATGATACACATAACTGTCTTGCACCTCAGAAACAAAACTATTGGCAGAACCCAAATGAAAAGGAAAGAAAAAGGATGTTATATTTATTATTATTATTTTTTTAGGAAGATACTTAAAGGGAAATTTCAGATGCAGCTCTAATATCCATAAAGCTGGAAGCCAAAATCCTTATAGCTGATTCTTGGAAAATCTGGTTGAAGGCGCCCCACTTAAAATAATCGCGTGTCCCATTTATTTATCTTTTATTTTTGTTAAGCACTCTGTGGCACTTAACAGTAAATAGTTGTCATAAGATTTTATGAAAAGATAGATAAAGAAAGCCTGTTCCTCTTCGCCATCTCTGAAGTAAGTAATCCTCTGCCAGCCAAAACCACAGATGGAGAAAACTATAAACCATCACTCTGGGTTCCTACACCATAAGTAGAGGAAGCAGGATCCCCGTGAGAAATGAGAAATTTCTCACATGAGAAAATGCATGTGACAGCGTGTGCTTGGTGTTGGCACATAGTTGGCACCCTGAGTTCACTCATCCACTTCTTCACTCCCCTGGAGAGGAGAGTTAACATAGATTTAGCTCTTTACGAAGAGCCCTAGACAGATTCTCTCCCAGGATTTAAGTCTATACATCGTCACCTCTGCCCTGTCTGTCCCATGTCCACATCCACGTCACCAATCCACGCTTTCTCTTCCCATTATACTTATTACTTTTAGAAGATTTTATTTATTTATTTATTTGAGAAGGAGAGAGAGACAGAGAGCATGAGCAGGGGGAGTGGCGGGCAGAGGGAGAGGGAGAAGCAGGCTCCCTGCTGAGCAGGCAGCCTGATTCAGGGCTCAATCTCGGGACCCTGAGATCATGACCTGAGCTGAAGGCAGATGCTTAACTGACTGAGCCCCCCAGGCGGCCCCTGCCCCCCACCATTATACCTATCATTCACATTTTGGGTCAGCAATCATCCCTTCATCCAATAGTAACCTTTAGTCTTCCAGAAACACCCCAGCCTCAGGTGAGCTCTGATGGGAGTGCTTTTTAAGAAATGCATACACTCCTTGTCCCCAGGACTCTGCAAAAAAAAAAAAAAGAAAAGAAAGAAAACAGAAAAAAAAGCATATGCTCAATTGTCAGTAGAAAGCATCCCCTCCCCCTCCGTGGCTCTCTGTTTTGTTCAAATGGCAGGCGGGACTTGAGGTCTGACTATCTCAGTCCTCCAATAAAAAAGGATAATAAAATGAATATTTGGTGAGAAAAATGCTTTTATGGCAAGTTGTGTAACTCAAACTTTTTGGTGGTGCTTTAACGTCGGATTTTTACAACAGAGTCGTTAAATCGTTGGCTCAATGTTTTAAAGGTCTGGGGAATTTAAAGGCAGAAAGTATATTCTTTGTAGTTGTGTCAGTCGGGAGAACGAGGCAGGCAGAGAGGATACTTAGGGTTTGGGTTGCTTGCTGCGAGGCCTCTGGGCTTCTCTCTCTGGGTCATCTTCTGCTCTGCGATGGGCAGTACCTTAAGCAAAAGAGGAGGAAAGGAGATGAACTTCCAATGAGCTGATGGTTTTCCAAGAGAGGGGCAAGTTAGTCCTGAGTCCTCCACACCCTGCAAGGTCATTTGTGGTCATAAATTGGAGACAAAAGCCCAGGCCATTGCCTTTGAACAGAAGGAAGCCCATCCTGATGGCGTGAATCTACAGGCTTCACTGCTTGATGTCCAAACCAACTGAGCTTCTCCTGACCACTGCTCCTTTTTGAATGAGGAGCTCAAACGGCCACATCTTGGTCCCGGCTAGAGCTTTCTGGACAATAGGAAAGAGAAACTTCCAGAGTGTTTGACTGCACTGCCCTCAGAAAAGGATGGGCCATCTGGATACGAATATCCATGACAATAATTGTGAAGACCACATCTACCATACCCTAGGAATTATTGTTGCCCAGAATGTCGATTCTGGATTAAAGAAAAAAAAACAACACATACAAAATAATGGTCTTTAAAATTAAAAAGATATTTTTGATCACGTACTAGCGCGCTACAATTGACAGTGTTTCGTTGTACCATATTTCTATTATCTTTCGCCTCAGGAGGTTGGTGTAACTGTAGGATTATGGGTTGCTGCTCTGTGGACTAGGAAATTCCAGTTTAGAACACAAAGAATGACACATACTTTTCAGAGATAATGCCACTGTGGCCTTTTAGAAAAGTAGGACTAACGCTGTAAGTTAGTTCTCCCCAACTAGAGGGATTGAACCTCTCATGCGAGACACATAAGCATTTGCAATACTCCTGGTTTGGGTTAAGAATACAGCGAGAGCTTAGGGTCCAGAGCGCAGCTGAGTGAAAAGGAAATAAAACACACACCCCTGAGCATTGAATATTGCGTCCAGACCAGTCAGGATTGTGATCATCTGAGTGTTTAGTGTATAAATCTCTGGATGAGGAAAAGAGTCAGAAATTCTATTATTCTTTCCCTTTAACAATGTATAGTCTTTTGCATTTGTAATGACTACATGGATGGATCATAAAATTGTGATCACTAGATCAAAGCATATATACATCTTGAAGTTTTACCTATGTTTCCAAAGTAGTTGTTCATTTTATACTCTCCTTTGGCATAACACACCTGTACTTGCTTTTGTTACCACCAACTATACATATATGTGTGTATATTAATATACTATAATACAAACATATAATGTGCATGCTGTATGTGTCATGTAATATGTATTTAATATATGTATATCGATGTATGTACACATATATGTGACATGAAATATAGAATATGCTGCATACACATAAAATATATGTAATGCATAATGTACATATACTACATATAATACAATATAATAATATCGTATATATTTATATATTTTACATGTTTATATAATATACATAGAATACATAGAATATATATACATAACACATAGATAGATATATTTTTGGATTTGCACTTCTTTGATAAGGAGCAAAGTTAAATATATTAACATAGTTTCATAGGTTTGACTATTACAAATTGCCATTTTCCTATTAGGAGACAATATCTTTGCTTGTTTTATTTTTTTTATTTTCTTATTTTTTTAAAAGATTTTTATTTATTTATGTGACAGAGAGAGATCACAAGCAGGCAGAGCACCAGGCAGAGAGAGAGGAGGAAGCAGGCTCCCTGCTGAGCAGAGGGCCCAATGCGGGGCTTGATCCCAGGACCCTGAGATCATGACCTGAGCCAAGGGCCGAGGCTTAACCCACTGAGCCACCCAGGAGGCCCTCTTTGCTTGTTTTAATTTTAGTAGTATTTGCTAAAGCAATCAATGCCTGGTTGTATCCCATAACAATAAGTATCTTTATTTCAATATTCAGAGCGGAAAGAGTGCAGGGCTGTGAGGAGGGTGGTGGGACACAGCCATAGTGCTTGAATGTCTGTGAATATCGACCTAACAAGGCAACTAGACAGCCAAAGCAAAAGTCCTCGGACAACCTCTCACAAAACTGCGTGACAAAGTACCCTCACGAAGCCCAAGATACAAGTAAGTACAAACCACAGGCAAATCCAAGACCACACTCTAAGGGGTCTACTCACAAAAGGAAGGGGAGCAATAGGACAATGTCTGAGGGACTTGAGGCAGGAGAACAGGAAGTAGAGACTGTGTGTGTTTGCTCAGGCTGTGTGGCTTAAGCAATAGAAATTTATTTTTGTACAGTTCCGTAAGCTAGAAGTCCAAGGCAAACGTGTCAACAGTTGGTTTCTTTGGAATTCTCACTCGTTGGCTTGTGAATGGCCATTTTTTCTCTGTTTCTTACCTTGTTCTTCCTTCTGTGTGTGTCTGTGTTCTAATCTCTTCTCATGAGGACACCGGTCATGCTCTTCTTATGAGGACCCACCGTAATGACCTCATTTTACCTTAATTCCCCTGTTAAAGACTCTGTCTCCACATACAATCGTCTTCTGAGGTACTAGGGTTGGGTCCTCAACATCTGAGTTCTGTGGGGACACAATTCAGCTCATAATGGAACACACTGGAAAGCAGGCAGGCCAATGTGAGCACAGCTGATGAAACTGGGAGGGGTCTTGCCCATTCCCAGGGGCCTGAAGGAAGCAGGGCCTGGTGCGGTCAGGTTGCTGTGAGCTCTCAACTGACCTACCAGGTACAACCTTCCAGGACACGGTCCTGAACTGAGCAGAGTACTGAAATTTGATTCAAAATTGAGCAGAAAAAGGACGAGAGAGAAGAAGGAAAGAGACAGTCTCAATAAAAGTGAGGAAGTGAAAGAGAGAGAAATTTCCAGCCACCATCTTTTTCAACAATTTATTCTAAACCATTACACAGAAAAGAGAGGAGAGACCAATAAAGTTAGAAAAGCTACTTGGAACCACATCTCTTTCAAATTTTTAGATAAACTAACTTCACATAAAAATGAGTCAGGAAAAGACATCAAGATCAAATCCCACAAAAAAGTGTGTTCATCTTTATTGATTTAGGTTCATACAATAAAATTCATGCCTTTTCCTCTCTTTTTATTTTTATTTTTTAAAGATTTTATTTATTTATTTGACACAGAGAGAGAGATCATGAGTAGGTAGAGAGGCAGGCAGAGAGAGAGAGGGGAAGCAGGCTCCCTGCTGAGCAGAGAGCCCAATGTGGGGCTCGATCCCAGGAACCCGAGATTATGACCTGAGCTGAAGGCAGAGCCTTTTACCCACTGAGCCACCCAGGCACCCCTCTCTCTTTTTTTTTTTAAAGTTTTTATTTATTTATGTAATCTCTACACCCAACATGGGGCTTGAACTCAGGATCCTGAGATCAAGAGTTGCTTGATCTGCTTCCTCCGACTGAGCTGGCCAGGTAGCCCTAAAATTCATGAATTCTAAGCACACACATCAATTAGCTTTGACCAATGCAATCATGTAACCGCTGCCCCGTCAAGATACAGAACATTTCCAGTTCTGTAGAAACTTTGCATTTAATCTCCCCCTTTACCCCAGCTCCAGGCAACCACCTATCTGACTTCGGTCAGCATAGATTAGTTTTGCCTAATCTAGAATTTCATATAAACAAAATTGCAGAGTAAGCAGTCTTTTGCATCCCTGTACTTTCACTGAGTATACTGTCTTTGAGATTGACCCATATTGTTGCACGTGTGATAGTTAGATAGGCTTTCTTGCTAGGTTGTATTCCATTATATTTATGATATGCATTATTTTGTATATATATTAATACTTATTAGTCTTTGCATGTGTATATTTTCATTTCTCTTGGACCAAGAGTGTATTTTTTGAGGCATATGGTAAGTGTTTAGCTTTAAGAAGCTGTCATGACGTCTTCCGTTTTCCATAGTCTTTCATGATGTTCTACTCCACCAACATTTTATGAGAGTTCCACTTGCTCTATATCCTTAATATTAAATATTGCCAGGTTTTTAAAAACTTTTTTAAATTTTTAGCTACTCTATTTAAAGTATGCAGTGTTATCTCATTGTGGTTTTCATTTGTATTTCCTCAATGTCTAAAAATGATTAGCATATTTTTGTGTGCTTATTGGTCATCTGTATATTTGTATCATAAAGTGCTTATTAAAGGTTTTGGCCAGGGTGCCTGGGTGGCTCAGTTGGTTAAGCGGTTGCCTTCGGCTCAGGTCATGATCCCGGAGTCCCAGGATCGAGTCCCGCATCGGGGTCCCAGCTCCACGGGGAATCTGCTTCTCCCTCCGACCTTCTCCCCTCTCATGCTCTCTCTCTCTCTCTCACTCTCTCTCTCAAATAAATAAATAAAATCTTTAAGAAAAAATAAAGAGGTTTTGGCCATTTTTTTGCCCACTTTATTTTTATTGAGATGTAATTCATATACCAGAAAATTTACCCTTTTAGAGTACATACAGTTCAGTGTCTTTTACTACCTTTGAAAATGCTGCAATTATCAACATTGTCTAATTTCAGAGTATTTTTATCACCTCACAAAGAATATCCATACCCATTAGCAGTTCTATTTGTACCTTCTGATTTTAATTCCTTTTCTTGTATTTACTTGTTTTGCTCTTTTTCCTTCATTCTTTTGAGTTAACTGAATAAATGTTAGTGTTTGGTTGTATTTCTTCTCTTGCCTTCTTAGATACACTTCTTTTGCTTCTCTTTTAGTTGCCGACCTAGCACTAACAGATGCTAGTATCTTAGAGTCTATGGAGAAGGCATATTGTGATCCTTTTCCTTTACACTTGACACTTCACATCTCCTGCTTTACTCTTTCATTTTCTCAGCTCACACCAGACTTTTCCCACTATTTGCTTTCCATTCTTGCTTCACGCATATAATGTATGTGTAACAGTGTAATTCCATATACTCATGCCCCATCCTTTGTATACTCACTGTTAGTGTTTTATTTCTATAAACATTATCATTCCTACTCTATAGTGTCTTTAATTATTAATTATTATTATTATTATTATTATTATTATTATTGACAGAGAGAGAGCATGAGTGGAAGACAGGGCAGAGGGAGAGGGAGAGAGAGAATCCCAAGCAGACTCTCCGCTAAGCGTGGAGCCCACTGTGGGGTTTGATGTGGGGCTAGATCCCATGACCCTGAGATTATGACCTGAGCCAAAATCAAGAGCTGGATGCATAACTGACTGAGGCGCCCCTGTAGTGTATTTAATTTCAATCAGTTATTCAAGGAAATCATGAGAACAATGGTATTTTACATTTTCCAACTTACTTCTATTTCCAGGGCTCTGCATTCTTTTCTAGAGACCCAAGTTTCAATCTGGTGTCTCCCTTCAGCCTGAAAGGCCTGGTGTTAAACCTCTTATAGACCAAGCTTTCTTACAATAATTCTCTCAGTTTTTGCTTATCTAAAAATATCTTCAGTTTACTATAATTTTTGACAAGTATTTTATGTACATATAATTTTAGGTTGATAATCATTTTTCTTCAGTATGATAAATCTGTTGTACCAATGTCTTCCAGCCTTTATTGAATTTAGTTAAGAAGTCAGTAATTATTTTTAGTCTTGTCCTTTTGTATATGGAGTATTTTATGCTTCTTTTATTCCCCTGCAACTTTCACAATTTTCTCTTTACCTTTGGTTTTCAATAGTTTGGCTACAATGAGCCAAATTGATTCTTAGATTTAATTAATTGAGTTAATTAATTGATTAATTAACTTAGATTTATTGAGTTTGGATTTTGCTAAATTTCTTGGATCAGTAAATTTGTGTTTTTCATTAAATTTTGAAAAATTTTGCTTGTTTTTCTTCAAATATTTTCTCCGATATTCATTTTTTCCAGTCCCCCTGCCCTCTCTTTTCCTTTAAGATCTAATTATGCTTATATAAAACTATTCTCTACTGTCCCTATTTGCTGAGGCTTCCCTGCTTTCCATAATTTTTTTTTTTCTTTCTATGTTCCAGATTGGATAATTTCTAGTGTTCCTCCTTCAAGTTTACTGTCATTTTGCCATCACTAATGTACTACTAATTCCATCCAGTACATTTAATTTTTTTTTTTTAACTTTTCAGTTCCAGAATTTCCATGTGGTTCTTATGGTTTTCATAGTTTCCATTTTTATTTTTGGTATTCCTTATTTTTTCAGTCCCTGAGACCATATTTTTCTTTAATTTTTTAAAAATATATTTGTCTTTATTATTTTTTGAACATATTTTCTCAATTATGTTTTTATTTTTATGAATCATGATTTTTTAATGAAATTCTGGGCATTATGAATAATACAAATTCACAGCTGAGACTCTGGATTCCATTATTGCCCTCTGGAGAGTATTTCTTTTTGTCCCAGTAAGTGAGTAAATTTCTAGTTGATCACTTTGTATTTGTAGGCTTTCCAAGAACTTGTAATTTGGCAGGACCAGTCACCAGATTCTGCCTATTTGAAGTGTAGGCTTTGTTAGGGTGGATCCAGAGTAAGTTTTATCAATTTTTTATTTTATTTTTTTAAAGATTTTATTTATTTGACAGAGAAACACAGCGAGAGAGGGAACACAAGCAGAGGGGATGGTAGGGGGAGAAGCAGGCTTCCCCCTGAGCAAGGAGCCCGATGCGGGGCTCAATCCCAGAACTCTGGGACCACGACCCAAGCTGAAGGCAGACGCCCAACGACTGAGCCACCCAGGTGCCCCTCAATTTTTTATTCTTTTTGTTTGTTTGTTTGTTTGTTTTATAAGATTATTTATTTATTTATTTGACAGAGAGAGATCACAAGCAGGCAGAGAGGCAGGCAGAGGGAGGGGGAAGCAGGCTCCCCTCTGAGCCGAAAGCCGGATGCGGGGCTCGATCCCAGGACCCTGAGATCATGACCCGAGCCAAAGGCAGATGCTTAACGACTGAGCCACCCAGGCGCCCCTCAATGTTTTATTCTTAAGCCACAGTTTTTTGCAGTGTTTCAGCTGGATACCAGGGTGTTAGCGAATTGTTAAGGAGATCGCTGCTAAAGCCATAACTCTCACATCCCTTGGCACTGTTCTTTCCCCAGCATTGCTTGACCTTGAGTGTCTGTTCTTTCTCAGCCCCAGAAGCAGCTGCTACCTGTTAAGCCCTGGATGGACTCACCATCATCTCTGTGGTATATTCATCATCAACAGACTCACAGGAGATCCCTCTACACAGACTTCTGGGGCTGACTCTCTATGGAGCTTCTTCTCCTCTATTGTTCTGTCCCACAGACTCTAGTCCCTGTAGTTGCTCTGAACTCTCACGTCTTCCTTGTGGGCTCAGAAAAAAGTACTAGATCCTGCTCAAAATCCAGCTCTCTATGCTTTACTTGGGAAATTCTCCCAAGGAAGAAAGCTGGGCAATTATGAGTCTTATCCTGTGAATTGTCCTTTCCTCAGCAAGTGCCTCTTCTTCACAGACTCCAAATAGTTGCCTCATATATTTTGTAATTTTATAGTTGTTTATTTGTAGGAGGACAAGTCCAGTACTAGCTATTAAATTGTGTCTGGAAGCAGAAACGATCCCACAAAAATTTATTATAAGATAAAAGATAATGAGGAGCCTAATAATATCTCTACAGACGATGAAAACTTGCCAAAGGCATGCCATAGAACACATCAAAATTGCAAAAGCTCCTTTAAAAAGAATAAAAGGTATTAAAGTGTGTCATACAAGATTGCAAAAGAACAAGATAAGTCAGAGTCAGAAATATTCAGAAATGAAGTGCCAAAACTCAGACAAGATTTATAAAAATGTATAAAAAGTTTAACAAGTAGAAATTAAAAATTAAAATGGTAGGAACACAAGGAGAATAAACAGGCAAAAAATCTAAGAGAAACAGAAGGGGAAAGGAAAGAAATTTTTAAAACTCAAGAACTCAATGGAAAAAAATCAGAAATAGTATGTATTGGGGCAAATATAATAGACCTATTTTTCTTTTCTTGAGTTCTTTCAAATATGTTTGACAGCTGATAGTAAAAATTATAACATTAGGTGATGGAGTGTTCAATGAATGGTGTAATACGTAAGAGAACTATAGCACAAAGATGGGGAAAGCATAGGGATCTATGGGGTGGTAAAATTTCTGTACTACATTTGAAGTGGTAAAATATTGATTCTAAATAGATTATGAAATGTATATTTTCATCCAAAGAGTAACTGGTAAAAAAGAGATAGATGACAGATTGATAGATAGGTAACTATGCTAAACAATAGATGAATTAGAATGGGATATTTTAAAAGGTTCAAATATTATAAAAGAAGAAAGTAAAAGGGAAAAAGAATATAAATGAAAACAAATAATAAAATACCACACCTAAATGCAAATATATCAATGGTTGCATTAAATGTAAATGGTCTAACACACCTACTAAAGACAGATGTTGTCAGAATATAGTAAAAAAAAAAAAACTGATACAGCTACATTCTGTGTACAAGAAACTCTCTTTAATATAATGTTACATATGTATTGAAATAAAAGAATTAAATGCATAGGTATATTCAGACCATGAAAACACAAATCAGGAGGGCTGGAGTGGCTATGTTAATATAGGACAAAGTATACTCTAGAGCAAAGAAAACTAGCAGGAAAAAAGAGGAATGTTGTGTATCAGTAATAGGAATCAACTTATCAAGAAAACATAGCAAGCTTAGAGTTTAAGATATACAGGAAGCAAAACCGACAAAACTGAAAGGAAAAATAAACAAATCCAAAATTCACACTGGAAGTTAACATTCCTCTCTCACTAAAATACAGGACTAGTGGGTAAAAAAAAAGCAGCAAGAATATTAAAGAACTGACAACACTATCATCAGATGAGATTTAATTGACATTTATAGACTTTTCTAGTCAATAACAGCAAAATATACTTTTTTTTTTTTTGCAGTATGCATAGAACATTCACCTGGATAGACTATATCCTGGGTTATTAAACAAAAGTTAACAAATTTAAAACATGCATACATAATCCCTGAATACAATGGAATCAAGCTAGAAATTAATAAGAGAAAGATAAAGCATTAAAGAGCATTAAAGAGATTAATAGCATTAAATACTTACATCAGAAAAAAGGAATGGTCTCAAAACAACAATTTAAGCTTTCATCTTAAGAAACTAGAAAAAGGGGGCGCCTGGGTAGCTCAGTCATTAAGCATCTGCCTTCGGCCCAGGTCAGATCCCAGGGACCTGGGATCGAGCCCCGCATCGGGCTCTCTGCTCTGCAGGAAGCCTGCTTCTCCCGCTACCATTCCCTCTGCTTGTGTTCCCTGTCTCGCTGTGTTTCTCTCTGTCAAATAAATAAAATCTTTAAAAAAAAAAAAAAAGAAAGAAACTAGAAAAAGGAGAGCAAAATACATCCAAAGGAAGCAATAATAAGGAAATAATAAAAGTAAATAATGGGAAAGATAAAAGTGGATTTAAGAGGAAAGGACAAATATTGAAGAAAAGCAAAGAGGATCCAATATACAGCTAATAGGAGTTTCTAAAGGAGGGGGGGAATCAAATCAAAGTATTTGATAATACAATCAAATACTAAAAACTCTAAATCAAGAAAACTTTTATGAATTTAAGTAAAAAATTGAAGATACATATTAAGAGAGCATACTTAGTATTCAAGAATATTGACCTAAAAATGTCAAAAAAACTAGGACATATTCAAACAAAATTACTATTCTTCATAAAAACACAGTCACCTTTCCTTGAAAAGTTAAACAGTTACCATACGAACCAGCAATTTTACTCAGTTCTATGCCCCCAAAGAATTGAAAATAGGACACAACCAGATATTCGTATACGAGTATTTGTGTCAGCACTTTTATATCTTGTCACCCCAAGGAAAACTCCATACCCAGTAAGCAGTCACTCCTCATTTCCTCTGTCCCCTTCCCACGGCAATTACTAGTCTCCACTGTGTCTCTATGAATGGACCTGTGATGGATACCTTGTATATATGCAATCATACAGTATCTGATGTTTTGTGGCTGGTTTCTTTCACTTGGTATAATGTTTTTGATATTCATCATGTTGTAATGTGATCATTACTCCACTCCTTTGATAGCCAAAAAATACTCCACTGCATGTATGTAACACAATTTGTGAATCTCTTTACCCATTAATGAACATGAGGTTGTTTCTACCTTTTGCTGTTAATAGTGCTGACACGAATACTCTGTCAAATAAATAAATAAAATACTTTTTAAAAAAGTATAGGGGAGCCTGGGTGGCTCAGTGGGTTAAAGCCTCTGCCTTTGGCTCAGGTCATGATCTCAGGGTCCTGGGACCGAGCTCCGTGTCGGGCTCTCTGCTCAGGGAGCCTGCTTCTCCCTCCCCCTCTGTCCTTCCCCCCTGCTCCTGCTCTCTCTTTCAAATAAATAAATAAGGTCTTAAAATAAAAAGAAAAATTGTAAGGAAAAGACAGGAATGAAGGGGAAGCTTGTAGAGTAAAGGAGATTTAAAAGACACATATCTTTTAATGGACACTACTGTGTCCAAGGATGAGAAAACTACGAAGTAACTAATAAAATCAGAATAGGAGTTACTTTATGGGGAAGAAGGTGGAGCTTGAGATTAGGATGCGGCACATAGAGAGGCCTGGGGAACGGGTGGCAAAGTTCTACTTCTACACTTGGATGATGGTTATAAGGGTCTTCACTTTATAGTAACTTATTAAGCCACATATGTGTGTGGGTTTTGATATTCATGCTTTATTTTTTACAATAAAAAGGGAAAACAATCTATCTTTCTGTTTCCTTTTGTGCATTCTGTTGGTTATGGTCTGCTTTGAGAGATCTTTCCGAGCACAAGATTTTATAAATATTTGCCTGTGTACTTTTCTGCATGCTTTCTGTGATTAGATTTATATTTCAATTATCAATCTGTCTAGAATCACTGTTTAGTGTAGGGTGCGATGTAGGGACTTCATTTTGCCATACTTTCATTTTCCCCAGTGTTTCAAACTGGTTTTTCCCATTGAAAAAGTATTTTTTCAGGATAATAAATCAAGTCACTTGACTTATTTCACTCCGCATAATCTCTTCCAGTTCCATCCATGTTGATACAAAAGTTGGAGAGAGGCAATTACCTTATGGTCTCACTTACGTGCTGAGCGTAAAGAAAAACATGGCGGGCATTATGAGAAGGAAGGGAGGGTGAATGGGGGGAAACCAGAGGGGGAGATGAACCATGAGAGACTGTGGACTATGAGCAACAAACTGACGGTTTTGGAGGGGATGGGGTAGGGGTTGGGTGAGCCTGGTGGTGGGTATTGAGGAGGGCACGTATTGCATGGAGCACTGGGAGTGGTGCAAAACAATAAATCTTGTAACAATGAAAAAAAAATAAATTAATTAAATTAAATTAAAAAAAAAGAAAAAGAAAAAGTAATGCATGCATATGGGGGAAAGCCACAAATGGGAAACAAAAGAAAAAATAACTCTTCCTTCCATCCACATTCATTTTCCAGGAGCATCTATAATAATTTTGCTTTGCAGAAACTACCGTGCTATTAGCTTTATGCAGTCCATTCCATTTGTGTGAATTTGACCTTGACCCCAGGTTGAAATATTTCCCTAGTCACAGAAATCGAAACAGAGATGGAAATAGGATACAAGTCGAGCCAACAAGAGCCATCAAAACTCAATTTTAGGGAAATTTATTTCAGCTTCTAAGCTATGAAACACCTTTAAATTTGATATTATCAATATGTCGTCCAAAGCAGCTAAACACCCCGACATGGAGGGTTCAAGAATAAAGCCAGCAAAGAGAAGGAAGAGTCAAGATGTAGATAAAATGGGAGTCTGACAATGAATCCCTTGGTTGCAAATTTAGATTGAGTTTTCTGTTACTTTCAATCGGAAGAAACCTAGTTGATACTACACCCTTCTGAAAACTTTTTTTTTAATATCTTAATTTTATTTTATTTTTTCAGTGTTCCAAGATTCATTGTTTATGCACCACACCCAGTGCTCTATGCAATACGTGCGCTCCTTAATACCCACCACCAGGCTCGCCCAACCCCCCACCCCCACCCCTCCTAAACCCTCAGTTTGTTGCTCAGAGTCCACAGCCTCTCGTGGTTCATCTCCCCCTCTGATTTCCCCCAATTCACTTTTCCTTTCCTTCCCCTAATGTCCCCCATGTTATTCCTTATGCTCCACAAGTAAGTGAAACCATATGATAATTGACTTTCTCTGCTTGACTTATTTCACTTAGCATAATCTCCTCCAGTCCCATCCATGTTGATACAAAAGTTGGGTATTCATCCTTTCTGATGGCTGTGTAATATTCCATTGTATGTATGGACCACATCTTCTTTATCCATTTGTCTGTTGAGGGGCATCTCAGCTTTTCCCACAGTTTGGCTATTGTGGACATTGTTGCTATGAACATTGTGGTACATACCCCAAAGATACAGATGTAGTGAAAACTCTTTATAGCTATAACCCATCACCCCTTCACACACAGACACACTTCATGGTCAAAACTCATGATCCACTTAGATTCAGATAAATTTTCTATTATAAATGTGCTTTTGTTCACTTCTCACTATCTGAAACTCAAGAATAAAGTAGTTAACATAATATTGAACTCACTTTCTAAACTCTTGCTATTTGAAATATATTTATGTGTGTGAGAGAGACAGAGAAACAGGGAAACATTTTATATACATACTATCTTGGAGATCTTTCAGATCAGCTCATAGAGATTTCTTTTAATGGCTATAAATTCTTTTTCCAGATAGAAGGTGCTCAAAGTTTACATATCCCATTGGAAGATGGTTTGTGCACAATACCTTGCTGTTCCCAATATCTTGTTTCATCAAGGATATATGTAAGTACATTTAAAGATAAATTCTTAAGAGTATAAATGTTAGATCAAAAGGTATATGGGCAGCCTAAATTTTAATAATACAAACTTTTAGATAAAAATTTTGTTGGGGGGGGCACCTGGGTGACTCAGTCAGTTTAGTTTCTACCTTTGGCTCAGGTAATGATCTCAGGGTCCTGGGATCGAGCCCCACATCGGGCTCTCTGCTCAGTGGGGAGTCTGCTTCTTCCTCTCATTCTCTCTCTCTGTGCTCGCTCTCTCTCTCAAATAAATAAATAAAATCTTAAACAACAACAACAAAAAACAAAAACAAACAAACAAACAAACAAAAAAGAATCCTGTTTGGACTTGTTAAGAGCGTTGGAAGAGGAACAAGGTTTAGAGAAGATGTCTTTATAACATTAAGGATATACCCCAGTGCTTATTTATGAATGACATCTTTTACCAAAAATGCTTTCATAATTTTTGTGAAATCACTTTCATCATCTTCTTATCTATTGAGGTGATGGATTATATCAATATTTTTATAGATATTGAAATATCTTTGCATTACTAGAAAAAGCCTATCTTAGACTTGATATGATATTCTTTTCAAATAATGTGAGATATTATTTGATTTTACCTTTTTAGTATTTTTACAATTTTATAAAATGCATGTACTTTTCTTTTTGGTTGCATCTTTCTCGAGTTTCTGGAACCATCTAAAGCCAAATAAGAAGCTTTTTATATCAAATGAAACAACTTATATAGCATGGAATTTACTTAGGATGTAAGTATTCACCCCTAAATTATTGTTTTGAGCCAAGAATCTCATTTGGAAACATTTCTTTGGCAGAAATCAAATAAGTTGTCATAGCCATTAGTCTATTATGGCTTTTCTCTTTTTGAGTCACTTTTGGTCACTTACCTGCAAAACATCTATTTCAAATAGATTTTTTTATTTTATGGGTATATGTATGTCCTCTCAAAGTTCTAAACAAACTAGGTATCTCTTTCCATGGATACACGATTTGATATGACAAAAGTTCCATTTGATATGACCAAAGTTTGTCTCTTTTTCATGATTTTTCGAAGTATCTGTTCTAGAATTTACCAATTCCGTCACTCTCATCCTATTCGGTACTCTATTTTTCTTTTTCTTCTTTACTTCGCTGATCTATTTCTAATGATATGTATGTTTATTTTTGTTCTATTTGAATAAAATTGCAAGGCAATGGATTTTCCCCTAATCTTTGGTTGTATTTCTATATTTTTGGAAAAACAGTACTTGTTGTTACTATTTTCAGACCAGTTCATCATTTTTAAATTTGGTTTCCTTCTACCCAGGATTAATTTGAGACATATTTGTGGTTCTTTTTTTTCCAAGTGGTTTGGAGTTTAAAAACGAATTTATACATATTTTAAAAATGAAACAAACACTGTCACTTTTGAATTGTTAGACTCTGCTAGAAAATGTAGCCCAGATAAATTTTATTCTTTACAAACTAATGGATTAATAAATACTCAAAGTTTGTAAGTATTTCATTAAAAACCAAAACAAGGATAAACTAAGAATATGGTGGAAAGTTTCTTACAACAAGAAACTTAGTTGTGAGATTTCCTTTTCTTCCTTGAATGGCATCCGTTTGGGGAAATAGTCTGTCCATGAGATTCAAGTGAGTCACACCCCAAAATACAGTCTCCTCTACTGTCCTTTGTCTCCCCCCCTCCCCCCAGTGACACAGTCCTATACTGAGCCAGTTGATCATAGGACTTTTGCTGGAAAGACAGGGAATGTACAGTTTATTTCCACAAGGGTTTGCCAAACGGGCAATGTCTAAGCTGCTTGTGACCACATTGTGAGAGCTAGTCTGACAACGAAGCCAATGCAGAGAAGGGCAGAGGTGGTGTTCTTTCTAAAACAAAGCGGGAGCCTGGTTTCAACCCGGATGCACCTCCCCACATCCATTTGACTGACTCGGTAAATTCTCTTATTGTTTAAATAAACTTGATCTGGATTTTCTCCTTAGCCCACAAAATCTTGATTAATAGAGAAAACTAACTTGTCCTCTCCACAAAAATGAACATTGACCCAATGTACTCTGAGCTCAGAGGCATGGTGCTCTGCGTTGTATGCTAAAGACACATGTGGCATGCCCAGAAGTATGCCGCTCGCCACTGGAACGCTTTCTTGTTCGGGTTTCGTTGCTCACAGGGAGAAGAATCTTGCTGGTTTCTCTAAAATAGTACAGGGTATTGTTCGAGTTTACAATATGCACCGTGTCACACGGTGCATATTGTACGATTAACCCAATTCACGGCAAAATCGATGATGCCAAGGTTATCATTGTCCCGGTATCATCGGACCTCAGAAATTTCACAGAGGCCCCAGTGCTTTCAGAGTAAAAACATCAATCATCCATGCAGTAATACAGGATTAATTCGTGTGCTCAGAAGCATCTGGTCATGACAAAGTGTGTGCCTTCCGAGGATGACTTCTTGTTTGAAGCTCATCCTCCAGCAAAGGCTTATAGAAATCAATAAATGTCCCAAAGCACAGAGGACACACTTGTCTCTTTCATGTTTTCCTTTGCATAATGACAAAAACAAATCTAAGGGCATTTGGAGCAGTTGTCTCCACACAGAAACAAAGTCTTTGGGGGGGGGGTCCTGCTGGTAAATGCCTTAAGTAGGTAAGCTTTACATGTCCAGAAAAAGGAATAACTTTCATTTTAAAGATCAGATGCTAAAAGTGGGGACCAGAGAAAGAAAAAAACTCCAGTGACTTTAAAATCTTTAACAAGAAACTTTGGAAGAAAGGAAAAAACTCAGCCTTCTAGCAACACGACATGAATATGTCTAATTTTTCTCAGAAGAATGCATTTAAGAATTTTCGTTAGCCCATCAAAATACAAAATCAGTCAAGTTATTGTTCAAAATTACTAGTTCGTTAACTAAATTGACTATTTAACTCAACTGTGTTTCTGTCTCTGTGTGTATGTGAATGTGTGTGTCCGCGTGTATGTGTGTATGTATTTGAAGAGCAATATTCTAAATTTTGAAAGGCTGACAAAATCCCCTTGAAACATCAGATAAATCCGTCTGTAGTTTTAAGAGTCATTTAGGAACACAGTTTACTTTTTCCACATCAGATTTTTTTTTTTTTTTTTTGCTTTAGCAGATATAGATGGAGCATTTCTTTACCCAAAGAAATAAAATAGAGGGTTTCCATTTCCCTTTGTTTTGGAAGATGTGTCCTTTGCTCATCGTAGTTCACCAGGACCAAGAATTGGAAGTAAGTCTTGCACAAGGTATTAGAGAAACATTTCCTCTTAAACTTCAGCCCTATGCTCTAAAGTTAACTTTTGAAATAGTGTTAAATAGTACGAAATAATTTCTAGTGTAATAGTGTGAAAATTTAATAGAAGTCCGCAAAAACCATTTATAGCTATAGGAAAAACTGAGTTAAACCGAGCAAACCTTGGAATAGATGTGTGGGCACACACATTCCCATACCCACAGTTCAGTTCTGCTAGAATTCCAGAATCTGTCTATCATGGTGTGTGGTCTTCAGAGAGCCTACATATTAAACCACATGGAAAGGAAGAAAAGTGGTTGACTCAAACTCTATTGAGTTGGCAAGGAACTAGTAATCGTATTTAATCTCTCGAGGATCTCATTTTTTTTCCAAGCCACTTAGACTTTGAGTTCAATCCTTTAAATTTTTCAAGAATTGTCGTTCCTGTGCAAACTTTACTACCACATATCTTTTCATTATAAGGAAGGAAATATGTGAACTCTTTGGCAAGATATGTTCTATAGGAGAAGGAGTAGAGAATTACCGCAACTTGCCCTAAATTCAGATAGAACTGGGAATAAAGAGGAATTCCCATATAAAGGGAATAAAGTGTTTTTGGTTTTTGGCTTTTTTTTTTTTTTTTTTTTTTTTTTGTAAGGTATTGTTGGTGGTGGTTAGGTGTCTGAGTTTCCAGGAATTCCAACCCTCTGCCTGACCCATGACTGGCAGTGTGGCTCAGAGATTTGCTCATTACCCACCATGAATAGCAACGTCCCCTGGTTATTGCAAAGTCCCCCTGGTTAATCACAATCAGTGTCCATCAGTTGAAGAACCAAGCAGAGGTAATGGCTGATGAATTACATTTTATGATGCAAATGGCCCTGGGAGGAATTGTGTTCCACGTATCTCAGATCCTTTCTCCTTTTAAAAATCTCATTTTCAATGTCTTGCATGTAACATGTTAAAAGTTATTTTTATTGTTTTTGTTTCTTGAGAGAAAAGCCTTATTGTAAGGGCAGAGAAGCTTGCATGATCAAGTCACAAAAGAAATTTAGTTCTAAAAAGTAACAAAAGAAAATAAGGGAATCTTTTTTCCCCCCTTTTGGTTAAGTTTACCACTGGTTGGGAGGAGAAAAAAAAAGCACAAAAGATTTCATTGGACTATGTGATCCAAAAGGTCTTCAAAGGGGAAAAAAAATTCTTTGAATGTAGCTCTACTCAATAAATATTTTAAAAGCTTATAATGTGCATAACCTCCAACTATTATGAAAAATGACTTACTGTGAGCCTGTCAGATACGAAGGGAAATTGATGACCTGACAATATAGGGAAGAATGATAAAGCAGATTCACTTTTCTTTCACCTAAAATAACTCAAGGGGGAAAAAAAACAACCGTTTCTTTTCTATTTTGTCCAATTATCCTGATGTTAGTGATTCTTTGATAAGAAAGGTTCTCGCGAGAAAAGTTCACAGTACAAGCTGCGTGTGTCGTTGTGTTTTCTTGCTCAAGATCACCTTTGTACATTCGCCCGGAATCTGTGTTATCTCAATACGCGATTAAGGTGAGCATCCTTGGGTACCAAGTACCCTGCAATGTCCCCAAATACTCAAATACTCCAATTCTCAGTAGATTTCCAGAGAAGTCTCTCTCTCTCCCTCTTTCTCTGTCTCTCTTAATCTCCCCCCTCCTCTCTCTCATTCCCTCTCCACGGGAAACAGCTGCTAAGAGGTTTTGTCTCCCCCTCCTACTCCTGTCTTTGTCATCTTAAAGAACATGCTCTGAATAGCTCACCATTACTAAACTGCTCCCTCTCTAGCTTCCTTTCCTCATTGGATAACCCGTTCTTTCGCCAGCATTAAGTACCTTCTTCATCATCAAATAGGCTACTCTGAAGATGAAAACCTTGCTCATTTCCGTTCTGACTTTAAAGCAGCACCGATTTACCATCTGCCCTCTCCACTTCCCCAGAAAGTCACGCTACAGGTGTTTCTACCGCGCTCTCTTTTTACTGTAGATCAGCAGAGTGGTGGGGGCTGGCGGCAGCCGAGGATTTTCTGTGCAAGTTAAGCATATGCTGTGGGCTCCCCGCCCCCCGCCCACACCCCTCGCCCTGGACTCCCCGGCCCCTTGCCTGGCATATGACTTCAATGTCCAGCACCTTCCATGATGAGCTGCCCATTTTCATACCCTCCATGCCAAGGTTAATAGAGGACTGAGATTTGAGAAGCCGACCATTTATAAAACTGAACACTTCTTTCTCTGATTTCACGGTCAATGCTATGAGCTCATCCAATCCCAGGCTCATCATAATTTGGACTCTGTAGGCTAGCCAAGAATGAATCTCACCATACTCAACCCACTTATTAGAAATCAGAGGCACAAACAGTGGCTCCCGGGTGATTCAGCCGGTTAAGCATCTGCCTTTGGCTCAGGTCATGATCTTGGGGTCCTGGGATCAAGACCTGCATCAGATCAGACTCCCTGCTCTCCAGGGACACTGTTTCTCCCTCTGCCCCCGGCTTGTGCGCCTGCTCTCTCTCTCTCTCTCTCTCTCTCCCTCTCTCCCTCTCTCTCTCTCTTTCTCTAATAAATAGAAATTGGAGGAACAAATGCATGACATCTAAGCGCTGTAATGTCATCCAATGCCAGACTTTCTTTGGCTTTAAAAGGTTGAGGCTTGACACATGTGCCTCACCCAGTCTACAGGGCTAATTCTAGTTACCCCCACCTGCCTCCCCAGCTGCATCCCAGAGCAGGAGGACTGTCTTTCTTTCTCACCTGCTCTCAGTAAGTGTACATCAGTTATGTGTTCTTTTTTCTTTTAAAAGGTTTAACTTTCTGCATGTTCCTTGAGATGCTCCCATTATTTCAGAAAGTAAACTTGATGTATCGACGTCCTACCAATTCCACATATTAGATAATCACAATCATGGGATGGAATGTCTAAACTGTGTTCCTCCATGAATAGATCCTCAGTCGAGTAAACATCTCCTAAAGGGAGATAAGAGGTCTCTTAGCAGCATTTTCTATGCTTTCTGTCTCCAACGCAGTGCTTTGTACACAAGCACACGGTGATGTGTTTGATTACTTTTCAATCAGGGGCGCTGTCTCCCTTCATTATTGGTTTATTCTAGCTGCAGTGCAAAGATCAAGGACCTGTTTTGTCTGAGCAAAAATAGCCACTGTCATTTCCTGAAACGTTGAGTCAAAATTCACCACTACACCAGAGATGGAGAATGCTACTTACAAAATAGAATGGGAAGGGCCTTGGAAGAATTTTTCCTTCATTTTATTTTTGTTCCATCGTTGATCCTTTGGTTTCCTACAAGACTTACTTCCGTGGAGTCCCTCTTGAACTGGAAAGGGAAGGAAAAGCTAGTTACCAGCCTGCTTCCATCTGCATACCAGCCATCGAGATCTGCATAGTCTGGGTATTACTGTGAGTAACAGAAGAAAGTTGCATTGTTTTAAATATAAATTTATTTTGGACAGAAATTCCTCCAAAGAAGATATGTAGGTGGCTGGGCACCTGGGTGGTGAAGTAGGTTAAGCATTTGGCTCTTGGTTTCAGCTCTGGTGGTGATCTCAGGGTTGTGAGATTGAACCCCACATTTGGGCTCCACACTCACTGTGGAGTCTGCTAGGATTTCTCTTTCCTTCTCCCTCTGCCTCCTTGTCAAATAAATAAATAAATATTAAAAAAAAAAAGACATGCCGATAGCCAACAGGTACATGAAAAGATGCTCAATATCACTCATCATTAGGGAAATGCAAATCAAAACTATGATGAGATATCACCTCACACCTGGCTAAGATCAACAACACAAAAAACAAAGGTTGGAGAAGATGTGGAGAAAAAGAAACCCTTGTATACTGTTGCTGAGAATGTAAACCGGGTTTGTGGAAAACAGTATGGAGGTTCCTCAAAACATTAAAAATAGAATTATCATTGATCCAGTAATTCCACTACTGGGTATTTATCCAAAGAATATGAAAACACTGATTTGAAAGGATATATGTACCCCTATGTTCACTGCAGCATTCTTTACAATAACCAAATTATGGAAGCAACCCCAATGTCTATCTATTCATTGATAGATAAATGGATAAAGAAAAGGTGATACACAATCGCACATGCATGCACACACACATGCACACACACCTTTAGCCATAAAAAGAACAAAATCTTGTTATTTGCAACATGGAGGGACCTAGAGTATATGAAGTTAAGTGAAATAAGTCAGTCAGAAAAAGACAAATACCACATGATTTTATTCATATATGGAATTTAAGAAACAAAACAAAAAATGGGGGGGAGGGGAAGGAGAAAAACCTAAATAAATAAAATAAATAAAGAAGGAAGGAAGGAAAGAAAGAAGGAAGAAAATTTATATTTGGTCATCTTGTAGATGGATAAGGAAGATACTGAATGATAATAGATACCCTGGATCATAGGTAGCAAAGATCCAGGGCATAAGTAGCCTTAGATCCAGGGCAAAGAGGACACTGCAGTGGGAAAAGGAGGACCCAGTGAAGGAGAGAGGTTTGTAAAATGTGAGCCTGGAAGGAAAAGGACACAATAAGTACTGATCCAGTCTGTGTGGTGAGCTCAGGGGGGCCAAGGACCCACAGAGTTAAGGGATCCAAGGCAAGAAAACCTAGGATGAAACAGCCAATATGGAGTGGCTTCCACAATATGGCTTCAGAGAGCTATTTTAAAATTAAATCCCAGTCTAAGTCCAGTTATAGAGTTTTTCATTTTCCCTCTGAAGGACTAGGAGCCTACAGAAAAAGAACAGACAATTTAGGAATGGCAGTATAGAGTAAACTCTGACCAAGAAACAATCTTACGGAGTACACTGAGCCTAGGAAGGCTGTCAATAGGCGTGGTATCTATCTTCTGCCCATGGATGTGAGTTACAACCTGGGCAGAGGCACCATAGGTATAATAAAATAGTCCGCATTCCAAATGGTGAGTGCGGTGTGAAATGGATAAATAAACAGGCTTTCAGGGTGTGAAAATCCAGGCCATTATTTCACAGTTTTAAAAATGCTCCTTTTCAGGACTTGGGTTGGCAACAGAAGCTGTGGAGATCATGCTGTCCAACATGGATTAGTCGATCAGGTTAGCAACGTTTTACCTGAAAGCTTGTAATAAGGCACAGGTATATCTCAAGGTACGTTGAAGATAGGGATGAAAACGTTAGACACATAAATGAGGTGAGGAAAACGGGCCTGGGGTGGTGGGTCCCCACTGGGCAGCAGGCCAAGGATTTGGGGGTAATGGGAGGACACGGAGTTCAGGGGAGGATGGCCCCATGAGAAAGTCCCATGAAGTCACTGCCACGAGGACTATATTAAATGTATTATTACAAATGCACAGGCTTTCTCACTGACTTTATTTTGTAAGGACAAATGTTTTTCATCTGTGGCACATTTTTGAGAAGACCAACTCTGACCTTGGCCAAACACAGAGCCAAAGGGAAGCAGAAGGAGATTCACCAAAGGCATTTCCTCAGTAAACAGCACGTCTATTGTATGCGGGTCCTCTAACTGGCTGTGAACTGAATTTCACCTTTGGCATTAAATACAAGTGTTTATTTTCACTGTCCCCATTGCTGTAATGTTTACATGAGATATAAATGCTGACCTCTATTATGTAAGCAATAAAACAGCGGCATGGATTGATCCAGGGAGAAGCCAACCCCAGTGTGTTGGGGGCCCTATGATTCAGAAGCTCATCAGAGTTATCTGAAGCTACGGCTCTAAATAAAGATGGATGGATGAGAACAAGTGAGCAAGAGTTTCCTGGGGAGGCTCCCATAATTCTATTGTCCTCATGTCTCCGATGTTCCCCTTCTACCTTCAAGATTGCTGCTTATGTTGCTTCAGCTTCTGTTACTTAGTCATAGGAAAGGACTACATGCAAGGCTATATTTATGTATATCCTGTCCAGACAGAGTTTCCTGTGATGGAGAAACATTAGGGCTGTGAGGACTAATCACTGAAAGCAAACGTGTTCAGTGCTCCTCAGGAGAACAGAACTGTCACATATGATATAAACCACTCCCCTTGAAATCTGTAATCAACTTCTAGAGTTAAAATACATGGAAAGTTTTCTGTGAATCAAGGAGCAGCAGGACAGATTTCTGGAAAAGAAGGCAGCTGAGCACGTATTTCATTCCTCCCCATCCACGATGCTTGTTGAAATGATGAAAAGGAATAATATGTTGTTACAAAAAGAAATGCGTACATATAGAAAGGTCTATATGTAGCGACATGGGGAGATATCCAAGATGTATTAAGTGGATAAAGGAAGCTATAGATTAATATCCCCTTTTTGTAAAATAAATAAAAATATGTAAGTATAATAAGTCTGTAAGTTAATAAACATGGAAATATATGTATATGAATTAATAAGGCAGTTAGTAAGTACCTAAGTATATATGTCTTAGTGTATCTGTCTTAACTTACTAAGATATAAAACTACAAATCCTAATCACACTAGGATTTGAGATTTTCATTAAAAATGTCTTCTATAGGGACGCCTGGGTGGCTCAGTTGGTTAAGCAGCTGCCTTCAGCTCAGGTCATGATCCCAGGGTCCTGGGATCAAGTCCCACGTCGGCCTCCTTGCTCAGCAGAGAGCCTGCTTCACCCTCTGCCTCTGCCTGCCTCTCTGCCTGCTTGTGTTCTCTCTCTCTCTCTGACAAATAAATAAATAAATGAATAAAATCTTTAAAAAAAATGTCTTCTATATATGTTTATTTTCAGTTTCACAAGCAATATATGAAGTTTTTATACAATTCAGCACTGTAATGTCATAAAAGAAAATACATAATTTTTCTTTTTTTTTTTTTTTTACCACCCAGCTCTTTTATCCTCACTTTCATTTTCTAGGGTTACACATTCAGAAAACGTTTGGATTGTTTGCAACAACTACCTTACTCTCAAAACCAGAAAAATATGTATTAAAAACAGTACCAGAACAAAGAAATATCATTGGCAGATAAAATTTCCATCTGAATTGGGAACTATGGAAGAGTTCTATTATATACACTAAGTTAAAGGAATTTCAGGTATAGACCGATAGCAATACAGATATCAACATGGATATAGATATTGGTATAGACAGATATCTTACTGATAAGACCAAAACAAGGAAAGATCTGGTCAACAGGCAATTCATCACACAGGAGGGAAATGTTCTCCTGGAAAGTAAGGGGGGAAAAAACTGAACAAGTCCCCCAAAACGTTTTCTAGGGTAACAGCAAGAGCTGGTGGTAAGGCCCAGGGGTAAGTAGACAGTGAGTGGTGAGTGGTTACCTAGGATGGGGACCTGAACTAAAATCCTTACAACCTGCCATGTGAACGTCCTTCTGATTTTCAGTTTAGACAGCCCACCTGGACAAAACATTCAGTTAGAGGGAAGGGGTCATTATGACAGTGAGGCGAAAGGGTTTTTGATGTATTTATTGATCATTTGCATTTCTTCTGAGAATTGTCAGGAGAGAATGAAATCTCCGTTTTGCTGTAAGTCTGGACCCTGGCGTTGTCCTATTTGGGTCATATATTTCCCCACTCCTTGGAAGCTGCCGGATCTTTGAGCCACGTGAAGACCACTATAACAAACCTATCTGCTGCACTTTTCCCTTCATCCAGACCTGAAAAATTCAAAAGAGGTTCACATGATGCATGATAGAACCCATCTCAACTTACGATATAGGACAAGCATGGATTTTCCCCTCCGAATCTCAGCAGAGAGAGAGAGAGAGAGAGATGTTGTGAAACAGAAGAAGCAACAGAAATGAGGACAAATCTGAGATGGCTTGTAATTCCCCTTGAGGAAATCTCTAATTTCCATTTCCAATCTCTAACATCCAAGGGATGTTACATCTCTGTAACTAAAACAAGTCATCCTGATATCAGAATGACCCCACGTGGTGTTCATCAAATATTCTCTGCTTCCCATTTTGAGACTAATGACTAGTTCTGGCCAATGGAGAGAAAGGATATGTTCAAGTAATGAAGAGCCAGGGAAAGTTTTCTGAATTCTCACCTTACCCTCTATAGCCACACTGGCAGTTAACATGTTGACATGGCAGAAGCACAAAATGGAAACAATCTGGGGTATCTTGACTCTTTGCTGTGAAGAGAACTACCTTGGAGACTCTCCTGCACACACCAAACTCTGCTTAAGCAATAAATAAAACTTAAGCCATTGAAATTGTGAAGTTTTTGGGGTTTTTTTTAAGATTTTATTTATTTATTTATTTATTTATTTATTTATTTATTTATTTGACACAGAGAGAGAGAGATCACAAGTAGGCAGAGAAGCAGGCGGGCAGGGGTGGGGGGGGGGGAAGGAGGCTCCCTGCTGAGCAGAGAGCCCGATGCGGGGCTCGATCTCAGGACCCTGAGATCATGACCTGAACCAAAAGCAAAGGCTTTAACCCACCGAGCCACCCAGGTTCCCTAAAACTGTGAAATTTTTATAACTGCAGCATAGCTTAGCAATGATGATAAAAAAAAAAAAGATCCCAGATACTATTTATATATTTTATAATATATATAGTTACCAGAATAGAAAATGGCACAGAAGAAGTAATCAAAGCACAAATTAAGGAAATTTGATTTGAGGTCCGAGGGCTCACTAATTTCCAGGTAGAAGTAATAGATCCAAATGCAGTCGTATTTCCATTCAATTTTCCTCTAATTTTGAAAATGAAAAGGAGGAAGAAAAAAACAGCAACAATAAAAACCAAACTAAAATAGATTTCCTAGAGAAAAAACAAGTTGGCATAAAAACGCTCCAGTACAGTACTAAGTGGAATAATATCCAGAGTTTTGAGAAGAAAGCATGATTGAGAACTTTATAAACAAGCTATAATTTTTATGGATAGAAACACAGTCTCAGACATATAACACAGAACATGCAACACATAGCCCTTCTCTTTCCCCAAAATTTTATTTATCACATAAGAATGCTAAGGTCCAACATGTATGTCATCCATACATCTAAAATGCAATAATGATCATGGGTGTGGAAATGAATTCTCTCCAACACTATATTGTCAGAGCTTACCACAATATGTAGTTCATATTAAATGCACAATAAATACTTGCTGATTTAAATACTCAAAGTGCTCAGCATGCCTCTGTGGCTCAGTCAGTTAAGTGTATGGCTCTTGGTTTTGGCTCAGGTCATGATCTCAGGGTTGTGAGCCTCCATCCTCAGTGGGGAGTGTGCTTGAGGATTCTCTCCTTTTTCCTCTGCCTCTCCCTCTGCTCACTCTCTTTCTAAGATAAATCTTTTAAAAATAGAAAAATAAATACTCAAAGTACTCAAAATTACAAAGAAATATGTTGGAACTAAGAAATCAACAGACAAAACATGGCATACAAGAGATGATGGTGAGCAAGAAAATCAGTGAAATAATTAAATCTTTAAAAGGGTGGGGTGCCTGGGTGGCTCAGTTGGCTAAGCAGCTGCCTTCAGTCCAGGTCATGATCCCAGGGTCCTGAGATCGAGCCCCACATTAGGCTCCTTGCTCAGTGGGAGCCTGCTTCTCTGTCTCCCTCTGCTTGCCCCTCCCCCTATTTGTTCTCTACCTCTCTCTCTGTGTCAAATAAATAAATAAAATTTGAAAAAATAAAAATAAAGTGGGGCTTAATAAGATTATAAAATCACACACATCTTGGAGTTATGTGATATTGCTTTTATTATTTGAAACATATTCTTGATCTGAAAATCCCAGAATTATTCACTGAAATTAGGAATTGGTAGGAATAATAAATGAGGGCTGTTGAACAAAGCACTTTACGTTTCATCTTTTACAAAGGTAAGTAGTTACTATTACTGCCCTTACAGTGTGATGTGGAGGAAAATAGATCTTTGTTACTAATACTGTTAGAATAAAATCATGTTGAGAAATTTTAAGATCACTGAAGGAAAAAAGACCAAGAAAACTTGGTCTATATAGCAAAGGTAGAGAAAGCTATTTCCAAGATAAACAAACAAATCCAAATCCAAAATGGGATGGAAGGAGACCTTAAAAATCTGTTATTACAAATGAGAATGAGTTTAGCCTTTTTAAACAAAATCACCTTTATTGAGGTATGATTTACATACTATAAAACACACAAGTCAAAGATTTTTAGAAAATTTACAGTTATGCAATTTTAGAATATTTCCATCTCTTCCATAAGACCCCTCAAGCCCGTTTACATGCTTTCTTCATTTCCAGCCCAGCTCCAGGCAACCATGAATCTACTTTATGTCTCTGTATATTTGCCTTTTCTGGGTATTTCAGCTAAACTCTTTAGTGAAAGAATTTATTATTTGTTTGTTTGTTTGTTTGTTAGAAAGAACATGCTGTGTTTAATACAGCTAAAAAAGTTACTTTTGCTGAAAATAAAGGCACCATGATGCCAGGAAAATGTTAACCAAAAAGAAATCAGATGAGACACGGAAGAATGTTGCTTACTAAGTGAAAGTATCCATTCTGAAAAAGTATTTCCTGAATGATTCCAATGTTATTACATTTTGGGAAAAGAAAAATTGTGGAGATAGTAGAAAGATAAGTGGTTGCCAAGGGTTGGGGGAAGGGAGAGATGACTAGGTGGAGCACAGAAGGTTTTTGAGGCAGTGAAAATATTCTATATGCTACATAATGGTGGGTTCATGTCATTATACATTTGTCCAAACCCATAGAATGTACGCCACCAAGAGTTAACCCTAATGTAAACTATAGACTTTGGGAGATAATGATGCATCAGTGTGGGTTCATCAATTTTAACAAAGGTACCACTCTAGTGTGGGATATTGATAATGGGGGAGGCTATGTATGTGGGGAGGCAGGGAATATATGGGAAATCTCTATGCATTCTGCTCATTTTTGCTGTGATTCTAAAACTGTTCTGAAAAAACAATAGTCTTGAAAAATCAGATGTAGAAATACTAACATCACACAAAATAAAATTCAAGGCCATTGTTTAGTTTAGGGGTGATATGTGATGTAACTCTTATTTGAACCAAATACTTTTGGAGATCTGGATAAAATTTCCTACTGACAAAAGGGCACAGAGAGGATGTGGACTTCACATCTTCCTTCTTTCTCTGACATATGTCCACATGTGACCCTTAGAACCGTAGACAGTCATATTGAGAGCATGAGAAGAACCAACATTGTGCAGAAGGCACAATAGGAAAAATGTAAAGAACCTGAATCTATGATTAATTGTTTAATCATTGAATTAAACAACCCTGGATGGAATCTAGGTACTCATTTAAAAGTAAATTTTCCATATTGCTTCATTTTTTTGAGTGAAGAATTCTCATTACCTGCAATCAAAAGCATCCTAACTGAAATATGAATTTAAGCAAGGTACTCTTTTCCTTTCTTTTGCTTTGATTCTGTGTATTTATTTTTTTTTTAAATGTTTCTATGACCAACTTCCCTTCTTATGGGCATGTTCTGTCTATAAACATATTATGCAAATTTTCTCAACTGGAGTATTGTAGAATACATGTGTGCCAGAAGTGGGTTACAGCTATATCATGAGATTAATACATTGCATTCTTAAGATGCCCTGGGAGGCCTGGGGCAGCCAGAGCCCCTCTTTCTTCCTCTGATTCTCAGAAGTCTTGATCAAACCTAATGGATGGAGGCACAGAGAAGGGGTTCTGACACATGTCTATGGTTGGGATGTTACCAGCACTCTAGAAGCTGCCACCTCTACTCATTGATCCTTAGAGGTCACTACATTATAATATTCAAAATGTGTAGCTTTCAACCAAAAAAAAAAATTACAAGACATATAAAGAAGAAGGAAAATATGACCCATTAATAGGAACATAATAAATTGACCGAAAAACATTGGATTTACTGCACAAAGTAAATCAACAATGTTAAATATGCTCCTATTAAAAAAAAAAAAATATGCTCCTATAGCTAAAGGAAATCGTGAAAAAGATCTGGAGAAAACCAGAAGAATACATGAATAGGAAATAGCATCAGTAAAGAGATAAAGATAATAAAGAGATACAACTTATAGAAATCAATCTGGAACTGAAAAATTCAATAACCAAAATGAAAAACTCATTAGAGAGGTTCCATTGCAATTATGAGAAGGCAAAACAAAGAATCAACAAACTTGAAAATAGGAAAATTCAATTTATCCATACTGAGGAACAGAAAAAAAAGAATAAAGAAAAATGAACAGAACCTAAGGAACCTTTAGGATGCTATCAAACATACTAACACATGAATTATGTGGGTCTCAGGTGGAGTAGAAATTTAGAAAGGGGGAAGAAAAAATTCTTTGAAAAAACAAAATGACCAAAAACTTCCTACATTTGATGAAATATAGGAAACACAACATATCCAAGACAAAAACTCCATGTAGGATAAATTCAGAGAGCTCTATTCCAAGACACATTATAATCAAACTGTCAGAAGCCAAAGACAAATAACCTTGAAATCAGCAAGAGAGAAATTATTTGTTATGTATAAAGGATCCTCAATAAGATTAACAGGTAATTTTACACCAAAAATCACTACCAGGAAGCAGTGGGATAGCATATTGAAAGCCCTGAAGGAAAGTACTAGCCAACCAAGAATTCTATATCCAGCAAAACTACTCTCTGAAAATGAAGAAATTAAAATATCCTCAAATAAACAAAAGCCAAGGGATTTTTTTACTAAGAGACTTGACTTACAACAAAAGCTCAAGCCTGAAATATAAAGGATAGTAAATTTAAGTCATGTGAACGAATGGATTCAGTAAAGGTAACTATAGAGATAAATAGAAATATCAGTATTATTAAATTTTTAGTTCGTAATGGAAAGGTTTATGTACCAACACCAAGAGAGATTTACAGCAGATATACAAGGGTGGTTCAACAAAAGAAAATTAATCAATAGAATATACCACATAAATAAAACAAAAGAAAAATAATAATTGTTTCAGTTGACATTGCAAAAGCATTTAACAAAATCCAATGTCTTTCATGATAAAAACATTCATAAAACTAGGAATAAAAGGAAACTTCTTGAACATGATTAAAAGTATTTAATTAAAAAACAAAAACGAAACCCAAAAAACCTTACAGCTAACATATTCAATGATGAAAACTTGAAAGCTTTCTCCTAAGATCAGGAACAAGACAGAAAAGAGGGAAAGGATTTCCACTTTTTCCCAGTTTCACCAAGGCTATTCAACAATGTAGTGGAAGTCCTGGCCAGAGCGAGTGGGCAAGAGAATGAAATAATAGTCCTCCAAATTAGAAAATAAAAAATAAAACTATCTCTATTCTCAGATAACATGATTGTATATACAGAAAACTAAAAAAAAAAAATACACATATTTGAGTGTGCACACACACACACACAACATAAAACAATACACAACACAGGAGCTAAATCCTGTAGCTAAAACTCCGGGGGGCTAATAAACAAATTTAGCAAAGTTTTAGGATATAAAATCAATGCACAAAAATGAATTTTGTTTCACTATAGCTGAATGAGCAGCATGAAAAAGAAATATTGCTCAACAAATAGGAAAACAATTCTATTTACAGTAACATGCAAAAGAATAAAATTTCTACAAATAAATTCAACCAGAGATTTATACACTGAGAACTATAAATGTTGCTGAAAGAAATTTAGGAAGACCTAAATAAGTAGCAAGACATCTGTTTTCACAGATCAGAAGAGTGAATGTTCTTAAAATGGCAATGTTACTCAAAGCAATCTATAGATTTAATCCAGTCTCTATCCAAATTACAGTAGTTTTTCTTGTGTAAATGGAAAAGCCAATCCCAGAATTCATATGTAATTACAAAGGGCCCTGACCAGCCAAAGCAATCTTGAAAATAAAAGAACAAAATTGAAAACTCAACACGTGTTGGTTTTCAACTTAATACAAAGATACAGCAATTAAACCAGTGTGGTACTGGCATAAGGATAGACATATAGAGCAAAGGAATAAAATGGAGAGCCCAGAAATAAACCCATACACCTACAGCCAATGGACTTTCAACAAAGATGCCAAGACAGGCCAACAAAAGAAAAAACAGACATACTGGACTTAATAAAAATTAAAAACTTCTGTGCATCAGAGGATTTTATTAAGAAAGTGAAAGGGCAGCCTACAGAATGAGAGAAATATTTACAAATCAGCTGTCTGAAAAGAGTATCCAGAATACATAAGAAATTCTTACAACTCAACAACAAAAGGACAAACAAAAACTGGGCAAATGACTTGAACAGGCATTTATCTGAAGATGAGATACAAATGGGCATTGAACACATGAAAAGATGATCAAAGCTATTCAGTCACTAGGGAGACGCAAATCAAAACCACCAAGGGATACCATTTACATCCACTACAATCTCTATAACAAAAAAACAAGATGAAAAAATAACAAGTGTTGGTGAAGATCTAGAAAAATATGAATTCTCCTACAATTCTGGTGGGATTGTAACATGATTTGGCCACTATGGAAAACAGTTTGACAGTTCCTCAAAACATAGAACATGGAATTACCATGGGACCCAGCAATTCCTCTCCTAGGTATATACTCCAAAGAATTAAAAATAGGTATATAAACAAATATTTGTACAGAAACTTTCATAGCAACCCTGTCATGGTGGAAAATAATGATCAAAAGGTAAAAACAACCCTAATGCCCATTCATAGATGAATAGATACAAAATTCTAGAATATTTGGCCATAAAGAAGGAATGAAATACTGACCTATTCTACACCATGGATGAATTTCAAAAACATACTAAGTGAAAGAACCCAGACACAAGAAGTCACATATTATATGGATTCATTTATATTAAATAATCCAGAATAGATAACTCTCCAGAAATATAAATATAAATCTGGTGATTGCCAGAATCTTGGGGCAGGGGGAAGGGGAGAGTTGGGGCCAGCAAGGATTTTATTCAGAGGTGATAAGAAGATTTCGGAACTAGATATGGGTTCTGGTTGAACAATATTGCAAATGTACTGTATGTCAAAGAATTATTCTCTTTGAAATAGTGAAATCTGTGTTATGTGAGTTTCCCCTTGATTAAACAAACAAATGCCCTGTGTTAACAGGGGGTCTTTAATATATAGTTCATATCTTCCACGAGTTTTTGAAGATATCACAAGTCTTCACCATTGCTGCATATTTTTAAAGATGATTCCTAGCATCAGCAGAGTGTAGGCCCTCGTGCATGTTGGGAGATTCAAGTGAATCCACCAAGGGTCATGTATGAATGCTAATGAATAAAAGCTTGTATGGAGCTAATTTTTTTTTCCCTCATGGAGACATGTGGAAAAACACAAATGTACCCTCCAAGTTCTTTATCTACTTGTCTTGTCTTGTACCCAGGGGAAAGTTCTCAATTACAGTGAGTATAGAGAGAGAAAACTAGTTATCAGAAAGTGAAATAAGAGACTGGCTCAGACTCTTTTTGGAAATAGGTCAATTCATCCCGAAGTCTTAGGCAATGTCCATCCCTGTTGGGTGAGTGACAGAGAAGAATCTGATAATTTAAAAACGAGGAAAAGCAAAAAACAAAATATTTTTCCACGGCCCGTGATGATGTCATTCTTCCTTGAAACACTGCCTCCTCAGATCAAAGATAAACAAACAACATGGAGGCAGGAGGAGGGGGAGAGGCAGTGAAGAAAAGGCTCTCTGGAAAACCACAAGTATCCTTTTTCCCTCTCTCTGAAGGCCAGAGCCTTCCATTTGGAATAGAAAAGTTTTAAAAACTTTTGATAATTGCTGATGTAAAGAAGAGAAAAGAGCTTTCTTCCCAGCAGGGCTGCTTATCTGCGGACCTATCCGTGCCTTCAGATGGGGATGGCGGGGCCCCAATTCTCAGGATTTCAGAAAAGAATGTGTTAAAACGGGGAGGGTGTGTGTGTGTGTGTGTGTGTGTGTGTGTGTGTGTGTGTGTGTGTGGATGAGAGGAAACTGAAATGTGTGCCGCTGGTTTAACATGCAAATGCCCCCCACTTTCTTTTAGGTGGAGGATCAAGGTTTGGCTATTTCCATCTTCTTTTCCATCCCAGTTTAGTTTCAAGAGGACTGGAGATGTGACAAGGGCTTTGTGTGGGGAATTCAGGGGAATGAAAGGGCCAAGGAGACCCAGTTGAGGGAACAAACTTTTGGGGGTCAGTGGGGTCAGCTTAGAATAAATGTGTGGCATTGTTGTTATTAAGGACACGGTCTCAGCAGGGTGTCCTGAGCCGGGCACACAACTCGAAGGCCTGTTTATTCAACACTGAAATACCTAGGACGGGTCTTGGGGAGAAAGGGAAAGACTTCAGCAGCAAAGGCCTGCACCTTTCAGTATCAGAACATTCTCCAGAAACACAAAGACCTGCTTTTTTCCTAAGTGCAGAGACACAAGTGCCTGTGCATAACCCAAAATTAATTGATTAATTAGCCAATGCATTAAAAGAGCTCCTCCTAGCATTTTTCTTTCTTTCTTCCTTTCTTTCCTTTTTTTTTTCCCCTCTCTCTCTCTCTCTCACTTTTTTTTCCCCTCCACACATGGACAATCCAGGTCATTGAAAGCCCAAGATAGAAACAGTTTCTTAACAGTGTTTGAAAACAGCCTTTGTTTCCATGGAAGTGGCACAGGCCCTCTGTGGTTCCCTTCCAGAAAACATTTACCTACCTCAGAGGGTTTTTTCTTTTTTCTTTTCTCTTCTTTCTTTTTCCTTTTTTTTTTTTTTTTTTTTTGGTGAGGATTAAATGAGAGAAAGTGCTTAACACAGTCTGAGCACATAGTTAGAGCTAAATAAATATTAGTTGTCGTTAGTGGGTATTGCACTTAACGCTGCTCAGTCACAAGGAGGTCAGGGAGAAAGATGGGAGGATAGGAGCAGAGGCTGTCCCAGCCGAGCTGGAAATCCCATTAGAGAGGAAGGGGGTAGGGTGGAATGAGATCACTGGTGAGAAGATTAAACCTCTAGGCAACTGAGAGGTTAAGAGAAGGGGCATTTCCAAAACCAGAGCTGGAGAGTGGCTCCAAAGATTAAAAACAGGAACAAATTTACCCATAGGCTCTCCCGTTGTGAATTTTTAAAAAGCCATATGAAGTTGCCCAGATCTGTCTTGGGGGCGACAAAACTAAGATGCATGAAATATTGAAGAACATTGAAGGCTGAATTATGTCTTACAGACCGTCAGAATGCTCGAGTGTCAGAGGAAAGGGCGGACAAGGCTAATGCATGAAAATAAGAGCCAGATCAAGACACAGTGTCAATAAGAATTTAATGACAGGATAAATTAGTGTGGATGGAGTGGTCAGGAAATAGCACCTGAGAGGAGGAGGCTTTTGATGTAGGCAACCAGGTGGGCAGGGAGGAGTAGGTGATGCTGTGGTAGAATTATGACATTGACTACAAGTTCGAGCAAACAAGGTTTCAGGAAGTTGAGTTGAGGGTAGGGTCTATAATGGTTTGGTATGTGAGGGGTGTGCAGACATGAAGGTTAGCTAAACATTTATGGCCATAATCCATGTACAACGTGGTTGCAATGGTAGCACATTTCGTGTGTACTTGTGTTTTCGGACTGGAGAGATTAAAGTAGCGTTGGAGAGGGGGTTAAACCCAATGAAATTTCCAGAAAACATAGGAAGGACAAGATGGCTGACTGGGAGATAAAGAAAAAGGGAAAGACAAGATAACTCATTATTCTGTCATAGGAAACTAGATAGTAGTGGCATCATTGGTGGAAAGGCAGAATTGGGGGGGAGTTCCTATATTGATGGTGAAGACAACTTTGATTTAACACATGTGGAATTAGATCTCTCTGTTGGATGGGTGGTAGTGTGCAGAAGGGGAATCCCTTCTATGGAAGGAGGGAAAAAATTAAGGTTTGGGAACTGGGAGTAAAATGAATTATTGGTACACCCAGGAGGAACAGTAGAGCTTGCTAATGAGACTTCTTGGAGAAGGTAAAATAAAGAGGAGAAAGCTGAAACACGTTTCTTTTCCTGTAACCTTAAGGGTGAGAATGCCCAAGACCAGGTTTGGGGGGCAAATAGTTGGCCTGGGAGGTTCTTCCAAGTGCCCACTATGCATGCACTCTGGGCTACCCTTTCAACATGGCTCCTTCTTGGTGATGACCATAAGAGCCACACGAAAATGTGTTCTTTTATTTAGAAGGGTATTAGAAACAGTAACAGACCAGTTTGTTCCATTCTGGGGAGAGATTTTTGAGGGGATTAAAGAGAAATTTGTATACTAAAAATGAGATTATGAGAATTTGAGTGCTGTGCATAGAAGGGGATGAATTAGTTCTGCTTGTTCAGATATTTGATGGGATTTTATTGGCCGGTTATATTTCCTGTGGTCTTTGTTTACAGTCTCTTTAATACACTTATATACTTTTTTTCATCTATTTTGCTTCATTTGATGTTAACACTAAATGGAAGATAATCTCTAGAAGGAGGTGAACAAGTTGACCCAAGGGGCCATGCTATGAATTACTACGAGTACTACAAGGTTGCCTGAGTCAGAGACTAATTTGTTTTTTTTTTTTAAGATTTTATTTATTTATTTGACACACAGAGAGAGATCACAAGTAGGCAGAGAGGCAAGCAGAGAGAGAGGGGGAAGCAGGCTCCCTGCTGAGCAGAGAGCCCGATGTGGGGCTTGATCCCAGGACCCTGAGATCATGACCTGAGCTGAAGGCAGAGGCTTTAACCCACTGAGCCACCCAGGTGCCCCTCCTGAGTCAGAGACTAGTTTTGATGCCCCTCAAGGGCAGATTCTGAGTCTGAGGCATCATTATATCTAGAAAGCCTAGCCCAAGGCAGGGCATAGAGAAGGTGCTCAATGAGTGAGAGAATGGAGGTTTAAAATTGAGACCTTGACTCCAAAATGAGCAATACAAAAGGGGAAGCATGTCGCCAGTCTGCCGTTTCTAGGGCAACATCCATGGGTGCACTGAGGGATGCTTTTAGGGTGTCTGTGTGGCTAAATCAGAATGCAGAGCCATAGATAGATCACTTTCAGTCCACAGGCAGATTGTCCAGTGGACAATTATTCCCTTGGCAGGTGGAGACTGAGGTAGGGTGGGAGAGTAGAGCGGTTTAAGACAGAGTGGGCTAGAATGTGATGTTGGGGATGTCCGTCAGAGCCACCTCTGTCCAGTATGCTTGTCAAACAAATGCAGCTATGCCAGTCACCCCTGTCACCAGTCATAGCATTCCTGTCACCATATTTACCTCTGTGTCTTGCAAGCATGTTGCTGCAGAGGTCGTGGTGACATCTGCTCTTCTGTCCATGTGATAGGAGAACCAGGGAGTGACGGATCTGACATGTGTCCTCTTCAGAGGAAAGATGAAGGCAAAGGACCATGGAACGAAAAAGCCCTTGCTCTGAATGACCTCCTTTTGCTGAAAGCCCAGAAAGAAAAGCAGCATTATGATTTGCAGGGTAACCTTCTGCTAACAATATAGCTGCTGGGGCTCAGCCAAGTCCCAGCATGGCTGCCTGGCCAAGGCCATGATTAATGATATCATTGCAAGCAAAATGAGACATCAGTTGAATAAGCCTAAGCTTTTAACAACAGTCTTGACGAAGCAGTAAACTGACCAGAAGGATGATCAACTGTGGAATGTCCCAAATACCCCTGACATGAAATGTGAACAGAGAAGCAAAAAAGAGTGCCAATCCAGAGTGATGAGCAAAAGCAGAATCTGATGGGAGAAAAAAGGGACCATCATTTGGAGATGCTGAGGGTCATTTCCTTCACTGTATTTGGAAGGTACATAGCTGGAGGGATCTCATTTTTTGGATGGAGAAACTAATGCCTAAAGGTTAAGAAACTCACTCTTAAGCACAGGTAAATTGGTGGTGGAACCGAAATCCAGGGTATGTTCTGCTATTCCTCTCGATTTTCATAAAACTTGGCAAGATCTTGTCCAGACAACAGTAGCCTTCTCCCATGTCTGGAAATCCACCAGAGATATAGGTAACTTTTTACTTCTCCAGTCATCATTGGTCGCTGAGTTTTGCCGAGGATCCATGTCCTATTTTCTCAAGGAGGAATCATGAGTACCTTACTTCCTAAATTTTATCATGTTGGAGAAAGACAGCTTGCCATCTTGATTCTTGAGACTTAGCTGGGTATAATATTGTTGGATCATACTTTCTTCTCTTAGATTTGTAGACATTGCTCCATTTTCTTACAGTGTTGAATGTTTGTGGAGAAATCTGAGGTTAGCATAATAATAATCTGCTTTACAGATGGCGTATTTTTTCCTAGACATGATTTTTCCTAGATGGATTTTCTTTCTTGCGCGATATATCTAGTGTTGATTGCATTGCCAATTTCTTCCTTGAAGTGATTTCTTCAAATGCAGATTCAATTATTTTGTCAATGAAATGTCCATTTACATTGGTCTCACATATATGTTTCCATTCCATTACCTGGGTTCTTTATTTCAGAAATAGTAGCTCTCCCTTTTAACTCATGTAAGTAGAATAAGTTCTTTATAGTTTTCAAGTGCTTTCCCAGATATCAAGGAGTTCACTCAAGGCAAGTCAATAATAAGAACACTCTAGCACCTTGCACAAAGTGCAGGGGATGATAAACTCTGCCAAGGGAAGAATCCACAAGGCAGACTACTCTATATAAGGAGCAATAGCATTATTTAACAATGGAAGAGACTTGCTTTATGAAGTATTAAACTCCTCATCCTTGAAAATATTCAAGAACAGACCAATTGACCATTTGTTCATGAGCTTAAAGTGAGAAGCTAAACTAAATGATCACATTAATCCCTTGTAGCTCTGTGGCCTCTAAGAATAGAGCCAAGTGGAGTCTTGGCCATTGGAGTCTTTGGGAAACGGTGGACTACAGGACCGTGGGTAAGTTATCCATCTGCGTCTCTGTCTGAGGCTGTCCCATCATGGAATCTGGTATACTGAATTTGTGTCTGGTGACTGATATCAGAAACAAGTCAAAGAACAGAAGGGCCAGGGCCAATGGGACAAGAGAAGCCACTTTTTAGTTACTTCTGCTAAGGAGGAGACAGTTTTCTAGAAAGTAAAAAAAAAAAAGAAAAAAATTAGACCATGGAAGTTATGAAATATTTTTTTCTTTATTTCTTTTTCTCCAGTGAGACTTTTTTTTTTAAAAGATTTTATTTATTTATTTGACAGAGAGAGAAAGATCACAAGTAGGCAGAGAGGCAGGCAGAGGGAGAGGGGGAAGCAGGCTCCCCGCTGAGTGGAGAGCCCGATGTGGGGCTCAATCCCAGGACCCTGAGATCATGACCTGAGCCGAAGGCACAGGCTTTAACCCCCTGAGCCACCCAGGCGCTCCTCTCCAGTGAGACTTCTAAACTATAAGTTCCCTAAAAGCACAAAATAGTGTTCACTTTGTTTACTATTCTATGACTGGTGGACAGCATTAGACTTAACACCCAGTCTAAACACCTAATATTCACCAAATAGATAAATAAATAGAAGAAGTAATGAGCTTGAACTCATAAGTTGGAAAATGAAGAAATGTAGTCTCTCCTATCTCCACGAAATCTGTATTTCAAACAATTTAACTAGGATGCAGACTTGAATTTGGATGGCTCATGTTTTTTTGTTTGGTTGAATAAGTGATAGAGCACTAGTAACCCCTTAAGATTCTTTGGCTTCACAGAAGTCCCAAAAGAGGCAGTGCTTGTAGAAAGGGACAATCTTGTGGTTCATGACAGGGCTGCATGGTAGGAGAATAGACAATATTAGAGTACGCAAGCACCAAATTTGAATTGTGACTGTACTCTCAGAGTAGCATTGGATTGTACCTCACACTTCTTTGCGGCTTAGTGTCCTTACCTGCAAATTGGTAAAGTAATACTTCACAGCATTGTTGCTAGAATTAGGTAAAACCCAGTTACCAGAGTGTCAAGGATGGCACATAGCACAATCAGGCTATTGGTGATCTTGGCATATCCATTTCTGTTCCCTCACTCTACCCAGAGCCTCCAGCTCTAATCTTCACCCATTGTTGTGGAATGCAATGGGGAGGGCAGTGATCTTGATAATTGCATGGAGTATTCCAGAATATTCCAGAAACGAGAATTTCTTCCCATTCTCCCTCCCAAACTGCTCCTGGTACCTAACTGAGCCACACCCATTAGACCACAAGTACCACATATAAAGCAGAGAGAAGGGGATTGCTCATCCTTCCAAATGATACAACATTTGGTCTTAAGAGAGATGAAGGAGATTTATTAAACTTGCCCTCCCAAAGGAGCTCATTTAGATCCTGATTGCACTGGCTTTAATGAGTGGGCAGACCTCATTACATAACTTGGGGTCCCAAGACCTTCCACAGTCCCATGAGACTAATCAATTACATTGCCTTTGCTCTTCCCCTTAAAGCCAATTTCCAGAGTCCAGCATCTCTGAAGTTCAATACCCTCAACACATCACCCACAACCTGTCTATGTCTTTGATGCAACCCTGCCCCATAAAGAGCTTTGTGACAAAATCAACCTTTGTGAGGAAATCGTTAAGTCACGAGGGAGGGTCAAGCAAGGCAAGTGATTAGTGCTCATTGTCCCTGGTATGGAGGAAGCCCTGACATGGAAGATTAGGCTCGTCCATTTCATGGTTATCCAGACCTTAGGGTTGGTGCCAACTGTAACCTAAAGTTTGTTGAGAGACAAGAAACTTCCGAAAACCATGAAGATATTTAATCCTCTTTGAACAGAAAGTGGCTCTGGGATGCTGTCTTACATCCCAGCGTCTGGGATCCTGAAGGAGAGGTTTCTGCCCACAACTCTGATTGCTATTTCCCTGTAGCTTCTCCGGAGTGCCTGTCTTGAGTCAGAGACTGTCCAAGGGATCAGGGATAAAAACGTGAGTGTGTCAGACAAGGTCTCTGCTTTCATGGAACACGTATTCTAGTAATAAGAGTGGGCAAGGAGACAAAAAAAATAAATCTAAACGGAGAATATTGCAAGTGGGTTAAGGGTGATACAAATGATTAATGCGAGGTGTTGGGATAGAGAGTGATGGGGTGACGGCTTAGATCCTCATACTCAAAGAAGGCTTCATGGAGGCAGAGTGAGCTTTGGAGGAGAAAGACCTCGCCCTGTGAAGATCAGAGGGATGTGGGGAGAGGTGTGAATTTCTGGTTTCAAATCTCCTCTCCAAGAGGTGGTCTGGGTTAGAGAAATGTGAGAAATGATAACCCATAAGGAGGACAAAGGCATACATGAGAAAGGCATACGTAACCTAGAGCCAATCTGGATCCCAGTTCTAAATTGAATCCAAGTATATGCCCTTGAGCCCTATCGCACCTTCTGAAAAAATTTCACAAGTTAATCTTGGTGTTTCAGAGGTTCCTACTTTATGTTCTGGCTTCACTCAGGCACTAGTTACGGTGATTTCCTGATCAGAAGCCCTCCACTGGGGGAGATTGGGGATATGGTCAGCAGCTGGATTTTGATACCTGTTCTCTTGACTCAATTAGAAGACCTTGGCCAAGTCTTTGCCACTTCAGGTATTGATCTTCTAATCGGTATACTGACCCATGTGTGCTAAATTATCCCAAAGTTTCCTGCTAACAGTATGGGGTATATGATTCGGTGACATTTCGCGTAAGGTCAGGTAGACATGTCAAGGAAAATTAAACACATTTGATCTCTTCACGGACAAGGCCTTATAAATAACTGAGAAAGCGACAAGCCAGTGGCTGGGTCGTTAAAGATGAGCCAGGGAGAAATGCCTACCATGCCAGGTTTAACAACATCCTGCATAGAATTCATTCCAATCCTCAGTGTGCAGGGAAAGAAAACCTTGTTTGCCTCTCTCATAGGGCCCCTCGGATCCCCACCACCACCTCTAAGCCTTGCAAGGAGACATTCTCATTTCCATAGCACAAGACAATAGTGAAATAAAGAGAAAAACGCGTTAGCACATTCTGCTCCTTAATTGGCAGTTCCCAGTAAAAGGTTTAATAAAATTCCATGAGCCCATTAGGGAAGTTTCTGAGACTATTGCTGATGGTTAAGCGCCCTCTACTGGTGGACTTGACAACGACCCACCAAAAGCTGAGATTCTTTTATTCTGGGATGGCTACTTCTTTGGGTGACCTAGAATGCAGGTGTTTGTCTTCAGGGATTTCCAACTGGAAAACAAGCTTAAACCAGGCCATACCTCATTCAAGAGGAATCCTTTCAAGCCTTGACAAATCCTGAAGGCTGTCTTGGAAACTTCATCATCGAAGTGAACACAGAGCGCCCTGGGTTGAGACTGAAAACACTGAATTGAGAAGATTTTCAGAAGGAAGGAAAATATCTACTAAAAATGAAGTTTGTAGGCATTGAAGAACATTTATTTTTAGGGTATGGACTGTAGGACTGTATAGAAGAAAAGGAGGTTGGCATTTCCATGACAGAGCTGGAAAACATCTTAGTGCCCCCTCCCACCCCCCAGGAATGCCTACGTGATTAAGGGGAAACCTACACCTGTTTTGTGACGTTGAAATGAGCATGGAATGTGGTTTTGGGTGGTGGGTAAGGGTATAGTATTTTACCAGACCTGGCTATGAATCCTAGTCCTGCCACTTATGGGAGAGGTGACTTAAGATCCTTGCTTTTCCTTTATATGACACTCTCCTAAATCTTTCAACACAATGCATCATTGTGAGCCATTGTGCTCACTCAGTAGGGACACAGAAGAAATGTAAAAATACTAGAGAGAGCTTTAGATTTACTTCTTCATTCCCCTATTTGTATCTATTGAGGAGCCTCTCATCAGGGCACTGCATCGAGTCCTAAGGACAGGAATTAGACCCTAAAAGAGCAAAAAGTCCAGGACGAAAGATAAGATGCATAGACACATAACTGTGATAAGGCAGAAAGGTGTCAGCGATGTGAGAGATACATATACAACCAATGGGAGTTCTCAAAAAGTAAATTAGTTCCAGTTCAGAGGAATCAGGAAAGGGTTTTCTTTCAGTATTACATCATTTCTGGGATTTCTGAGCTTGCCCAAGTACCACTCATCCTTGATTGAATGGAAAAATAAGATTCAATGTTTTTAATAATTCTGATGGAGAGCTTGGGAAATATTAATTATAATTATGTGTGTGTGTGTATGCACACTATTGTGATAATTATTTCACAATATATGTAAATCAAGCCATTATATTATACACCTTAAATTTATACAGTGATATGGAACTGAGTTGGGTGGCTCAGTCAGTTAAGCATCTGCCTTCAGCTCAGGTCATGGTCCCAGGTTCTTGGGATCAAGTCCTTGCCTTTCTAGTAATTTGGTTATACATTTTATTTCAGGTGGAAAACCTCCTACAACCTTTATAGTTTTTTCACAGTGCCTTTGATATTTTTTTTCTTTTCTTTTTTTTTTTTAAAGATTTTATTTATTTATTTGAGAGAGAGAGAGATCACAAGTAGGCGGGGGGTGGGAGAGAAGCAGGCTTTCCGCTGAGCAGAGAGCCTGATGCGGGGCTCAATCGCAGGATCCTGAGATCATGACCTGAGCCAAAGGCAGAGGCTTTAACCCACTGAGCCACCCAGGCGCCCCTAACATTTTTTTTTCCCTCTCCTGTAAAGGACAGTGACTGCTCTCCTTGTCTAAAATGCCATTTTAGCATCAACCCCTGTACAATCTCCAAGATTCCCAGGAGCAAACTGGGATGGCCCAGTGGGGTGAAATGTAGTCTTTCCTGGGATTAGCAAGCAATCTCATGCTTGAGTCTGGGAGGCATCCTTGAATCAAATAAGGCAGGTGAAGATGAGCTGAGAAAAGGCTTTGTGTTGTGAGAAGGAGACACTGCAAAGGTAGGGAGAGGTTCCATCAGCAGTCCCAAGTCCGTGCAAACCTCCACCCTGGGTGGTTGTGTGGACAGTGCACATGAGGTTCTTCAAGATTACAGTTGTCCCCTTCTCTCCATTTCAGCTCCTGTCTTCCTAAAATCTACTTGAAGCTTAAATCTCTGCAAGCACTGGGCAAAAGTGGTAGGGATGGTGGATCGTATGCAATGTGTTCTAAGAGGAAGAAGCTAACTGAGAAAAAGGTTGGAGGAGGAGACAGATGGAATGAGCCCAGTGTGGAGTGGCTGCAGATTCTTTTCCTCCATGAAGCTCAACCATCAAGATAGAGATGAAGGGAAGAGACACCAGCTTTGCAGAAGAGAGCAGTGCTAGATGCAGACCTGCTGGAAATTATACTTTGGGGATAAAAAAAAATTGGAAGGAGACATAATTGATGATGCAAAAGAAATTAAATCCATGCAGAGGATGTAGAGCGAAAGGTCCAAAAGGAAATAATGAGAGAAGAAATGATAGATATGGAAGAGCGTGAGTAAAGATCACAGGGAGAAAAGGCCAGGATCCATGACACATAAGGAATCATCAAAGGAAAAATACAAATCAATCTTCAGTTTAATAAGTTAAAAAAAGAAATCTGTATACACGTTGCCAAGTTGCCGTGCAGGCCTAAGCGAACCGGTATAACTATGTTCATTGAATTCTAGGGCAATGTTTGTTTTTAAAATAAGCCCCACACCCATCGTGGAGCCCAACATGGGGCTTGAACTCACAACCTGGAGATTGAGACCTGAGTTGAGATCAAGAGTTGACCGCTTAACCGACTGAGCCACCCAGGTGCCCTGATTATAGAATAATTGTTTAAGTTAAAGAACCAATGCGCCTCAAAGGCACATCAGCAAAAGAAAAGATTACACATGAAAGAAAAAAAAAAAAAAGACAAAACAGGCTGGCCTCTCAGTTTCTGCAGCATTCATGCCATAATGTATTCATTTATTAATAATTAATTATTAGATTATTATATAAATTATTATAATTAATTATGCATAATTCATCATTAAATGTATTGATTAATAAAATAAATTATGGAGAAACCCCTGCAGAGTTTTGCACAAGAACTATGGAGATACAAGTTGTCTTTTATAAATGGAGGCAATAAAAATATTTTTATTCAATAAGAGCTTGAGAAAGATCCATAGACTACAATTCTTTGAAGATTATATCCAACTAACTGGAGGATGCTAAAACATCACAATCTCAACAATGGAAGACTCGTCTCGACAAATGTAATGGGGTTCAGCACTAAAACTGGGGAAACATGGCCCATATTTACCTAGTTCTTTCCAAGGATAAATGTAAGTCTTGTTGTAAAAATGAATCTAAAATCAAAACATCTGTTCCTTTAAGCTTAATGTAAAATTCATGATTTCATGAAAAAAATCTGAGCTTAAAACATCGGCTAATATTCATAAAGACTGAGAAATGTTAAGGAGAAGGGAGTGTGGGAGATTGGACCAAAAAGATTCCCTCCGTCTGGACTCAGAGAGTTAGTTCATGTCCAGGAAAAGAGGGCTTTTGAAATATTAAAAGATAAACATCAAAGAAAGTAGAAGCAAAGAGAACATGGTCCATAGAGCAAACAGGAGTAGCAAATGCAAGAGCAAAAAAAATACTGGAAAAGTACAAAACTATATGTCAGTACATGAAATGTACTTTGTGCTAATAAATGGGGATGTTCAATATCTCTCTTAAAAAGGCAGACGCCCAAGTTTTCCCCAAATCTAGCCAGTTACTGTGCGCAAGAGAACCCACAAAACAGAGGTAGACAGAATTTACAAAGTAAGGTACTGAACAAAGATGCTCTGGTCACGTTTGAACAAAAGGAAAAGGGGTACAAGCCTAAACATCAGATACTAATGGTCAGACAGAAACAACAGAGGGAGCAAAAGTTCCTTTCTTTTGATGAATGGGATGAACATTTATGAGGGCAATTTAACAGCAAGCCAAATTTAATAACACCTCTTTAAAAACGGGTTAATAACACCTCTAAAAATATGTTAACATAGTTCTCTCTTCACAACAGGTCAAGCAAGCAGAAATTAAGTGCATAAACATATGCGGGGATAATAATATTCATAAACATTCATAAACGTGAATAATAATAGTCATTCAATAAGATACCACTCGACAGCCCCTGCTGGGTCAGTCAGAAGAGCAAGCAAGCCGCTCTTGATCTCTGGGCTGTGAGTTTGAGCCCCACATTGGGTGCAGAGATTATTTTAATAAGTAAATAAATAAATACATAAATACATACATACATACATACATAAATAAATAAATAAAACGCCACTGATGCCTTTCACAACTAAAACTTAATATTTAGCTTTTGTAGAATAGAGTTGGTTTTTTTTTTAATTTAACATTTTAGATCACAAAAACATCTTAAATGCTTAAAAAAAAAAGTAGTATAGACTTCTCTCCTATCTCCTTTTCAGACCAGAATAAAATAAAACTAAAAATGAGTGCTCCAAGTATTAAGCCATAGAAATAGAAATTTGTGAAGTATTCTTCATAAAAACTTATCATATAATATAATAACATAACATAATAAAGCATATAATGACATAACATATAACATAAAACATGTAATGCAAATATAATTTATATATAATATAAATATTATATTTATATGATATATATTTTATATATTTACATATAATATATAATACGTTATATTTATATAATATATAATTATATTTATTTTTATATTTATATTATACATAACATATATAATATATATAGATTATATTTATATCATATATAATTATAACATAATATCTTATATATTATAATATATAATTATATTAAAACAAAATAAAAATAATATTAAAAACATAACATAACATATAATGAAAATAATCTATCCCATAATTACAAAATATAAATAATATAAAGAGACTACTACATATCACCACTCTGAGATATTTTTAATTCCGTATTTGAAAATATATCGATTCTGATGTGCGTGTCTTCTGTAGAGAAAAAATTGGTAGGAAGTATTGCAGTGTGTTAGGTGTGAGTAGCTTTAGGTATTATTTTGTTTGTGTATGCAAATTTACACGTAGGCCTTAATTGCTTTTCTACATGGAATAGGTACTCGGTAGAGGCCAAGCTTTACATTTTTGAAGTTGAAGAACTATTGTGGGAGGATTACAAGCTCTCATATTATGGTTAGGGTAGAAGATAGAAGTTATCTTCAGAGAAGACACACCCCTCTATCAGGAGAGGTTGGAAGCAAATATATAACCAATTCTTTTAGGGTCCATGAACTAATCTAAATACAAATGCTTCATATTGGGTAATGGTAAATGTTCTGTTCAACGAGGTGAACCACGTAGATCTTTTTTAGGGACAAGCATAACCTAGGATTGGAGAATTCTTTTTCCTTAAATTGGATTTAAGCTGCTCTGTGCCTAAAATGTGTTGTGTGTTCTTGAGAGAGAAACGTGTGATCTTATCCTGACTTTTATTGGAAAGCCAGACCAAGGCTGGAAAGATAGACTTCTTTGCTAAAGCAAGCTGTCTCAGCCTCTGCATTATTGATATTTGGGGCAAGATAATTCTTAATTGGGAGCATGGAGTGGTGACGTCCTTTGTACTGTAGGGTTTGGCAGAAACGTTGGCCTCTACCCGCTAGATTCCAGTAGCATCTTCCCTCCCCCACTCACTTGTGTTGACCAAAGATGTATTTAGACATTGCCAGATGTCCACCTGAAGGGCAAAAATCATCCCTGGTTGAGAATCAGTGTGTGGGGGATAGACTCACAGGGATGGAACTGAATCAGATGCTGGATGAACAACATCCTTGTAAGGCCGACTATGCCGACTTTATGAGATAGGGGTTGGACTCCTTGGGACCTGGATACCAGACCACATCCCGTGGGTGAGGAAGGACATTTTCCCTAAAGCCAGTCTCAGCCTGGTTTCTCAGCCTGAGATGGCTATGCTCCGAAGAGCCGAGGGTAGCCAGGCCCCTTTCCAAATGTTGAGGGAGGGTTGGGAGTCGGGGTTACTACTGGAGGAAAGTGGTTCCCATCAGACTTGCAATCACATTAGGGTCAGCAGCTGTGACTGCATGGGAGCACAAGAAGGAAGATGGGACTGTCACAGTTGTCAACTACGGGCCACAAGTACTTGCAGCTGCTGAGGGATGGGTTTACGGAGCAGTAGAGGGATCCCGGATCAGGCACCCAGCAGCTACTAAGCCCACACATTTTATCACTCAGTGCTATGTGCTTCTGACTCTTACGTTCTCTCCATCTGGATAGAGCTTCTCTCAAATTCTGATGGGTCATGATCTCTTGGGAAACTTATAAGAACAGCGTGAATTTGCACCCCTGATGTTTTACTTGATCTCAAAGCCTTGCCTGATCTTGGCTTCCCTTTCCCTACCCCTTATGTACAGGGATAACTAGACATGGCCAGTGGGTCACCTCCCTGATCATCTTATTTAATAGCAATTTTACCTCCTCAAATGATCAGGTCACAATCCCTCCCGATGTAGACGGTAACTACATCCCTCCCGATGTAGACGGTAACTACCCAGGCAGCTGGTCTATGAGCACAAGAAACCCAAAGTGACCAGATGGCATCTGTAGCTTTATGCCTAGTGAGACTCTTTATTTTGTCCTTCGATGCAAGCACAAGCCTCCCAGGAAGCAGGACCTTCAGACTTTCGGACTCAAGAGCAAAAAGTACAAATTCTTCCTGAGGGTCACTGGGAATGATTAGTCATAGGATATGCAGCTACTTCTATCGCTTGGTGCCTGGACTCCTGCATTCTATTGAAGACTTAACACCAGAAGAAGCCCCCCATCCTTAGAAAGTGTCATCTCAAAGCCGATGCCTCAGTCATACTTTCAAGAAGCCGTCCATTCTACTGTTCAACCAGGCTGGCAGTTTCTGGGTGACACAGTAAGTGGTAAGACCAGTAGATGCTATGCTCATGTGCCAACGGCCAGTCCTCCTTTGCCAGCCCTTGGACTGAGGAGATGCTCTACAATTTTGCAGGTATCAAGATCAAGACCTTTGTGAGCTTTTGGAGTAATAGCTCTGGCTTCAGGGAGAAAAGGCACTATTGAGAATAGGCTACTATTGAGAATATATCAGTCCTGGTTAAGATGAATTGTTTATCCAGAGTAGCAGGGACCCAGGGTAACTAAACAGCCATTAGTAGCTAACTGGTCTTATCCATGGGATAGTGCCAGAGAGGTACTAAGCTTTGGTCTCTTCTTAAAGATTTTATTTATTTATTTGACAGAGAGAGAGAGATCACAAGGCAGGCAGAAAGGCAAGCAGAGAGAGAGGAGGAAGCAGGCTCCCTGCTGAGCAGAGAGCCCGATGCGGGGCTCGATCCCAGGACCCTGAGATCATGACCCGAGCTGAAGGCAGAGGCTTTAACCTACTGAGCCACCTAGGCACCCCAGCTTTGGTCTCTTCCTACTGGCAGTTGGATATTCAATAGTAAAATTTCAACTTGGTGAGAGGGAGCCATTGTTGGGGCGGCCCGTGCCTTGTCTCCATTTCTACTATCATGGCATCCCCATTTATAAGCTCATTGTCTAAATAATGGAGTGGCCAAGGACAGTGGTTGGTTGTCACGAACCGGCTAAGTCAACATATCAGTTGTGTATTTTGTGCCAAAAATACCATACTTGGTTCTCACTCATATATATCAGTGCATATGCTTCTTTTCTGGATCTCTCTGTCTCTTTTCTAGTCTTGCTTCTTCTAGGCCATTGTGCAAAGAGCTAAGCCATTTGCCATTGACCATGAGTCCACATTCTAACTTCAAATCAATGATTTCTTAACACAGAGTGGATGGTCATGAGTACTACCTGAAGCTCTGCCCAATGGGATGGTTTTTTCTTGATTCTGTTTTTGGGGGGCCACCGCCAAGTGGAACTATCATACAGAATTGCATTTTCAGTTCACACACACCTACTGAACTGAACCCACTTGTATAATAAGCAGGAATTTTTGTCATCTGTCAGCTGGACATTGGGAATGATCCATGAGGCCAAAGGTATGAGCAGAGGGAGAAGTATTGGTATAATAGTGGAAAGGGGTATGGAGGTTTAGTGACTGAGCCACCTATGCTCTCCTGACCTGTTCCAGCTCAATCCAGAATAGACTCCTTCTCTCTTACACTGACACTCTCAGTCTCATGATTGGTGGGTCTGATGGTACCTCGTTCATTATGTGCACTTCTGGCTCCATGACCATTTGATGTCCCATGGTTAGATTCTCTGTCTGTCAGGGAGCATTAGCAGATCCGCTTGTTTGTGTTTTAAATGGTGCATACTTTTCTTTTTTTCTTTTTTCTTTTTAAAGATTTTATTTATTTGACAGAGAGAAACACAGCGAGAGAGGGAACACAAGCAGAGGGAATGGTAGCGGGAGAAGCAGGCTTCCCGCAGAGCAGAGAGCCCGATGCGGGGCTCGATCCCAGGTCCCTGGGATCTGACCTGGGCCGAAGGCAGATGCTTAACGACTGAGCCACCCAGGCACCCCATTAAATGGTGCATACTTTTCTATTGCAGGTGGCATAGCATTATTCAGGAACCCAAGAATTTATAGGAAACCTATTAGTATTGTATTGGGACTTGTTAAAGGCTTCACAAAGCATCCCAAATAGCAGGGCTGCTCATGCTGTAGACTGAATCTGTTTTAGAGGTCTTTTTGCTCTGGGACCCCTAAACTATCAGCCTTTAGCATCATCAAATATCAGGTCAGAGCAGTACTTTCTAGTGTATAATCTGCTGTATCTAAAACCTGAAGAGGCCAACTAAATCCTGTACTTCTTTCTTAGTAGTAAGAAGTGGATGGAGAAATAACATGCTCTTGATTTTGGAAAGGATGACTCATTTGCCCCAGAACACAGGACCCCTAAATATTTAACTGATGTATCATGCCTCTAAATCTTTGTAGGGCTTATCTCCCTCCTTCTAGAGTGATGTGTCTTACCACGTCTTGCTCATGGGGTCCAGCTTACATGATGTCAGCAATATGGGCTAATATGGCGTTCTACAGAATGTCCAGATGGCTGAGATCCTTTCAACAGTATAGTGACAGAGAGAAAGAGAATTAACATATCTCTGGGGCAAGACCATGAATGTATACTGCTATTCATCCCATATGAATGCAAATTGCTTCTGTCCTATTTGATGGGTATTGAAAAGAATGCATTTGCCAGATCAATAGCTTCATGCCACTTACCAGAGTCTCTAATAAAGATACCACTTACACAACAGCAGCTGCAATGGGCTGTACTATGTGGTTAAGTTTGCAGTAGTACACTGTTATTTTCCATGATTCAACTGGTTTTTGCAGGACCACTACCCCTGCATCCTTGAAATCTTTGAGGGTGACAAAAATCTGCCATTCCCCCAAGATATGGTACTCGTTTTACATTTACTGTCTTGGCTGAGGTAGTGGTAGTTTCAGGAGTTTCTATTTGGCTTTGTTACTCTGATAGTTCTTTATAATGCATAATTGGAGTTTATTGGTCAAGGAACCAGTGTAAGGGTTTTGCCAACATCTTAATATGTCAATTTCCATTCTATATTCAAGACCTGGGAAAATGCCCACTGGGTGTATCGGGATCCAGTGGGCACTGTGAGATGGATCTAGATCAGTATTCCACTTATTGCATGCCTCCCTTAGATCCTTATTCTATCTGGGCCAGCATGATGCTTTGGGTCCCTCGGTGGCAGTGTCAATCAGAATCTTGCTTCCCACAACATGCAAATGGTATGAGTATTCCCTTTTCCCCAGTGTGCTGTTGTCTGAATAAATAGCCAATGTCTCCTTTAGGATGGAACTGGAGAATCAATACCATAAATACCTACCATGATATTAGACAGTCTTTGCTTATATGGATCTGACCTCTTCTTCGGTTATGGTTTTGGGGACTGAGAACTGGCTCAGTTCTGGAAACTGATAAAGAGAACTTTCCTTTGGGGTAATTGACATAGGTCTTCAGCTCTTCCATACCTGATATATTTTGAATGTATTTATGATACATTACCCTAATCTTGCCCATCTCTCTTGCCCCTGGGAATACTGTGAACCATGAACTATCTTCTGGATTGACATTCTGATCTTGCTACCTTTTTGGTGATCATGTCCACGGTGCTTCTGACAGTTGGTAGTTGATTCCTGTTCTCCACTAGTCTGGGATCTTATCATCTCTACTGCTACTGGGGAGCCCAGGTCTGAAACAGCATCTCCTGCTGTTAGCTCCTGCCTCCAGAGGACAGTCACTCCCGAGCTCCTCAACAATTCCAGTGCCCCCACGCTAGTGCATTCCTTAAAACCTCAGTGAGTGGCATGGCCTCTAGGCCCTTCTGAGCAGTACAGCCAGGGTCAGCCAGTGTATTTTCTGGTCTTTCTTATAGAGACATTCTCGCACTCCCCTTCCTCTACAGTCCACTGTTTATTTTAATGCAGACTGTTTTATTTAACATAGGTCATCCCTATTCTCTTTCCTAATGTTTAAGCTAAAGAAAATTGACTTCATAGTCTCTGGAACAACCCAGCCAGTATCTAAGTGAAAGAGGGGTTGCTGTTGAGTATCATTCCAGTATGTCAAGAGCTAGGGAAAGAGTGGATGTGGATGTGATATAGCAGGAAAATCACCGGGAAGGAATTCAGGGAGTCTGGGGTCTAGGTTCCAACTTAGTGACATTGAGGCCTTATGGTACACTGAATACATTGGGGCGGTGGGGGTAGAAACTTGAAGTCAGAAATACCTGAGATAGAATCATAGCCCTGTCCCTTGTCAGCTGCCTGACTTTGGAAAAGCATTGAAGTTTCCTGTGCTTCAACTTTCTCATCTTGAAAATGAAGATGAAATAATTCTCAATCTTGACTACATATTAGAATCACCGAGGTTTGGGGGTTTTTTTTGTTTTGTTTGTGTGTTTTTAGAAATGCCTGTTCTATGCTTGACCAATTGAATTGGAATTTCTAGGATGAGGCCTGAGCATTATCGTCTTTTTAATTCCCAGCCCCACCCCTGTTATTCTGAGCAGGAGATCCAGATGTACAGGAACGCTTGAAAAACACTGGCTAGACAATCTGTAAGTGCTGACCCTGATAGATTCCAATGTGGCAGATAATCAAACATATTTATCTGGGGCTTTGAAAGGTATATGTTGTCTCCATCTCAAAATAAGGACAAGAAAAGTTTACTCTCTGAATTTGTCATGTTGTCAATGAAATGGTTGCCATTTTGAGTCTATATCTGAGTGAAAGAAAGAAGTCCTTGCAGCCAGCTGGCTGGAGAACAGGACTATTTTGTCCTGGGCTGAAGGCTGGTGGTGCTGATAGCCTTTCCTTACCATCTTAGCCATGTGGTACTTTATAGAAAGTTGTTCTGTTAACATCAAAGCTAAAGATCTCACCTGAATTCACATTTCAGAATGAGGACCAATGACGGCCTATTCCCCATGGTACTAGAATTTCAGATTTTTTTTTTTAATTCTCTGATACTAACTTTCCTCAAAACTACTATTTGTCATTTGTCTGCAACCCTCAAAACAAACTAGAGGCATATGCTGTTTTCACAGTGTTCTAACTTCCCACTGATTCCATGTTTGACCATCTTTTGGGTGAGTAGGGAATCTTCATTTCTGCCCAAGAAGATTGGGGTCAGGGGACCCCCCTCTACTCACCACCAGCTCTACCCAGGGTTAAATGAAGAGATTGGGTTAAAGCTCACAATACAATGTGTCATGGCAGGCAAAGTACAGCTAATAACAGTAGAGTTAGAAGACTTGACCAATGCTTTTTCTGGAAATCTCTACTTTGTGAGTCAACTATGTAAGTATAAAGTCTACCTTCATTAACCAAACAATCTCAAACTGTCCTCTTTTCTTTTTATTAAGATAAAAAATATATAGGTTTAAAACCATCCTCAGGGGTTGTGGTTTGTATGAAATCTCCACAGCAGTTCGATAGTTCCAATATTTTTGTTTGGACCAATCGAATTGTGTAAACATCTTGGTCTTCCATACAGGCAGCAAACCTGTACGGACTTAGCTTCTCTCCGAGCAAAAAGTTGCTAGGAAAGGACCAGAAGGCAGGCGAAGTCCTTCAGGAAGAGAAAGCAAGAGCAGAACAGAAAGTTAAAAGTAGCCCAATTGAGTTATTATTTAACACTTTGCATTTGCATGCATCAGGTTGAAAGTTTAAGATCCATCAGTGGCCAGGAGAACCAACAATATTTCTTTAATATTTTAGAACCTGAAATCACTTAACAGTAAGGGAAAGTCCTCCTGTTATGAAATGTGTTGACTCATGGAGGAAAAGGCCAAATTTCCAGTATTAGGGAAACCAGCCACCTACTTGCTGTTAACAGAAACACAAGTCAAAACCACCAGGCTACAACACAGTTCTGAAGCTTACAGTAGCAATGACTCCCCCTTCTTTCCTTTCTTGATCTTATTTTGAGTCCAGCTGAAGATTGTTCCCTAATGATGCCTGGATCTCACTTCTGGGGCCCTGATCTCTGCTGATTTTTGGGAGTCAGAGGAGGAGGAGTCCTCACCCTCTGGCTGCTCCGAGCTCTCTCATAGCCAATCCCTCCTAGTTCCCATACCAGCCCTACTGCCCCCTGCTAAACAGAAACAACAGACCCAAATGGAGTCCCTTATGTTAAGTCCCACCAAGACTTATTACCTAACCTAACTGCAGTTTCAGCCTCTTCCAGGAGTAAAATTTAAACCAATTCAGTCTGGAATTTTCTGGTCAGCACTAGTGAGCTGATCTGTATGATAGGACCCCTTGTCTTCCCCGGGAGGGAAGATGACCTTGCCCGAAATAATCCTTTCTTTTCTTCTGCTAATAACTTCTTTGTCCCACCTGTTAACACCTATAAAAGCATTCCATTTTACATCAGACACCTGTATGTCAGATGGGATGTTGCTCAATATGAAGCATTGAATAAAGCCAATTAGCTATTTAAATTTACTCAGTTGAAATTTTGTTCTTTAACACTCCCAAACTTCCACCTAACGCCAAATTCCAGTCCTATGTGTATTTAGATCCTTGGCTGATCTAAATTACTTAGCTCTTGACTCCTCCCAAATGGTAGACTCCAAGCCAGAAATACCAAGACTTAGAACTCATCTCCATTCTCCGTTCAGTCTCATCCTCTCTTCTTTCAAAACATTGTTCAAGAGTTTTTACCAGTTGTAGTATAATTTAAGACCAATATATATATATATATATTTGGTCTTTGCCCATGGTTCTTGGCACAGACCTCTTAAAAGTCTTGGGATTTCCTGAGTGATAAGAGGGTCCTTTGTTATCCATAACAAGTCCCCTTTGACCACACCTGAGTGTATGCTAGTGGAGTGAAGGTGGGCCCCTAGGTAGCCTTGGAATGGGGACTGGTCACCAGAGAAACTATCACACCATTAGAGGATTCAAACTATCAGCCCTACCTACCTTGGGGTAGGGGAGAGGGCTAGAAATTGTGTTCATCTCTATGGCTAATGATTTAATCTGTTGTTCCTATGTTATGAAACCTCCACAAGTTTGGGAGGAACTTCTGGGTTGATGAACACATCGACGAGGTGAGAGAGTGGCAGGTTCAGAGAAGGCATGGAAGCTCTTCACCACCTCTCTCCCTGTAACCTACTCTATAAACATCTGGCTGTCCCTGAGTTATATCCTTTCTAACGAACTGGTAATCATAAGCAAAGCATTTTACTGAGTCTGAGTCCTTCCAGTAAATTGTTAAGCCTTAGTAGGGATCACAGAAACCCTAGATTTGTAGTCAGCTAGGTAAAAGTGAAGGTAGCCTAGGGACCTCTTTGTGGCTGGCATTTAAAGTGGGGGCAGAGCTGTGGGACTGAGCCCTTAATCTCTGGTGTCTGTGCTCAGGGTCAGAATTGAATTAAATTGTAGGATACTCGGTCGATATCAAAGAATTAGAGAATTGATAGCAGAACAATAGATTTGAATTGGAAAAAACCACCCACTAGCTGAGAAAGAATCCTTGTCTTTGAGAAGTATGAGGTTTGGAAAGGTTACCCCCACCTCCTGCCTTTGGATTCTGTGCCACTGACAAGTTAGGGGAGAAGGAATAGGGTTGTCAGTTAACAACACAAACTATTTTGGCTGTCTAAGGGAAAGCACACTTAAAATGTGTTACTTGACCAAATCACTACCTTGGAATATCTACTTTGTGGGAAACCAATGTGAGTACCAAGTAACTGCCACTATGCCCACATTCTTGGCTTTGTTACAAACAAAAATTATGCCTTGGAACAATGTCTGGCATGTTTGGGCTGAGGTTAACTGGGGCTTGGTTATGCCTTGAGGACCCTGTTGCTGCTTTGATGCTGTGATTCATTCATTGATCTTCGTCAGTTCAACTATTTATATGCTGGTGTCAAAGTCTCACCCAGCATAACCACAAAGAGGCTGCTGGCCTTCATCCATAAAGCAGACATATGAGGATCAAGAAAGACTTGCTGGTGTTTTTATACAGGAGAGAAAGATACAGGGACATATGGAGGATTTATTGGTATGACCCATTTGTCAGATGGGCCTCCTTGTCCCTCAGAGAGAGGGTGCGATCGACTTGCATTGCCACCAACTCTGTGGTCTATGAAAGCCTATGACACTTCCCAGTTTTCCTAATTCCCAGGGACTTACATACTCATGGTCCTGTCAGCTTCTCTCCTAACATGTTCTTTATTTCGATCTGCATTTCCACACCCAGATCTTAGTTTCAACTTCTTAATGAGAGAGAGGGAAAGAAAGAGAGAGACAGGAGGAGAAGAGGAGAAAAGGAAGAAGAGGAAGAAGAAGAAATCAGAGAAGGAGGACGGAAAGAGAGGTAGGAAGAGTAAAGGAGGGAGGGGAGAAGCAAGAAGAGCAAAAAAATGTATATCTCAATTTAATAATTCACTGCAAGCATGGTAGTCATGGGAAGATGTTACATTATTGACTTTCTTCCTCTTTCATCTTGTTGGCCTTTCCTCTCCCACCCCCCACCACTGCTGTCTTTCCTCCATAGTCCTTCCCTCCAGTTGGACCTCAGAGACTATCCATCCTACTATGATGTAATCTCAAAGAAACATTCAGTGAAAAAAAATTTAAAAATAGAGAAGCACACGTATGTATTTGCTTATTTTTAGAAAAGAATAATTTTTTAAACAAAATAAAAAGGAGGGCCAACCGTAACTTTTTTTAAAGGCTTACCTATAAGAGAGGGAGAGAACAGGGTTAAGATAAGAGTTATTTGACTACGTCTTGTTTTTTAGATGTGACTTTAGAATAGCACAAATGTTTTACATAATTAAAAGACAAAATTAAATAAAGAGCTTCTCTTAGATATCAAAAGTAAAATAAAATAAATGAAACTCACTATGAAGACATTGGTGGCATAATTACTCAGTAAGAAAAAGTCTATGTGATTTTATGTCCTATGGTGTTATACGGCCTAAGGACTAAACAGGGAAAGAAACTTCTTAGGAATCATACAACTGGTGGTAAAGTCTATGTAGTCATGCGGAGACTGCTATAGCATAGGATACATGAAAAGTATAACTGTGTCCACGAGAGTTGGGAGCATCCATGTGGTTGAAACGATATGCATGTGTAAGATCAACAAAGTTTAAGTAAAACCCTGTAGTTTTGAATTTAATTTGGAGATGCTGAACCTAGGACGTATTGTAACTTCAGGAATACATATTTTCTAGTTCTGTCCATTGAAAAGTGCTAGGAATAATATCAACCCATTAGCAATCGGTACCCAGACTGAGATCTCTAAACACTATTCCCAATAGAGGATCCTTAGAGAAATGGCTGATTTCAGAACTAAGGCAGGAAAAATACAAGATGAGTCTGAGATGGTCATTTCAGAAAGCAAGAAGGCTAGCCAAGACTTTTAAGATTGTGTTATAAAGACTCAGTCTAGCAGTGCCTGGGTGGCTCAGTTAGTTGTGTCTGCCTTCGGCTCAGGTCTTGATCCCAGTCAAGCCATGCTTCGGGCTCTCTGCAGCTAAAGAAGGGGCAGCTTGATCATCAAAAAGGGTAATAATAGCTGGATGATTTAAAGCACATCAAATATATTTTAGTTTATGAGTTTAACAATTCTCAAACAAAACAAAAAACAACCTTTCTGAACGCCTTTAAAGGATGCTAGGAAACAACCTCATAATTTTTTTTAAAGATTTTATTTATTTATTTGACAGACAGAGAGAGATCACAAGCAGGCAGAGAGGCAGGCAGACAGAGAGGGGGAAGCAGGCTCCCTGTTGAGCAGAGAGCCCGATGCGGGGCTCGATCCCAGGACCCCGAGACCATGACCTGAGCCGAAGGCAGAGGCTTTAACCCACTGAGCCACCCAGGTGCCCCACAACCTCATAATTTTTTTTTTTTAAGATTTTATTTATTTGACAGCGAGAAACACAGCGAGAGAGGGAACACAAGCAGAGGGAATGGTAGTGGGAGAAGCAGGCTTCCTGCCGAGCAGGGAGCCCGATGTGGGGCTCGATCCCAGGACGCTGGGATCATGACCCGAGCCGAAGGCAGACGCTTAACGACTGAGCCACCCAGGCGCCCCATCCTCATAATTTTTTAAAACAAGTTTTAAAAAAGGAAATAATTTTTTTCTACACAATCTGCCATAACCAAGAGTTGACAAAGGGAGTTTTTAATAGCAGCACTGTAGCTAATAAGTGAAAAGTGAATGACAAATTTGAATGTCACCATTTTTCATCCCCTAATATTTTAATGGCTCTAAACCAGGGGTCAGGCAAACATATTCTGTAAAGAACAAGCAAGCATTTATTTTAGTCTTTTTCGGCTTTGTAGGATATGTGGACTCTGCCACAGCTGCTCATCTCTGTTATTATGTACAAATGCAGCAAAAGATAATATATAAGCCAATAAGTGTGGCTATATTCCAATAAAACTTGTAAATACAGACAGGAGATTGGATTTGCCCCTTGTTTTCCCACATTTGATGTAGATAATGACCACCCATGGCTGCTAACATCATGAAAAGAGGGACGAGATGTTATGCACCTCCTGATGGAATTGTACACGACCACCCATGAGGTAGACATGAGGTGGGGGGGAGCTGGGGGGAATCAAGCCTGAATCTGACCATGTCTCCACACCTGACTACTAAATTTCAGAAAATTTAGGAGATACCATCCAACATCACCAGGATGCAGGCAGAAAAATACAAAGTGTTGGAAGTTCTGCAGGACAAAGGACCTAGTGTCCTCAACACATAACTGCAAGAAAAAGAAAAGGCATGGAAGGATAATTTATATAGTAAAAGAGTTGAGAGATATAAGAGCCAATTAAAATATAAATAAAAAGTACTGTCCTCAAAACTCCAAATTCTTGCTTAATGCTTATGTGGAGCAATTTAACCAACATAGCTCTACTCCTGGTCTTGAATTACCAAGCCCATCAAGGGTGCTTTTAGTAAGACTCCATCTTCCATAGAAGAAAATCCCCTGTGTACCTGCTTGTATTTCATTTCTCTAGAAAATACTTCTCCCTGAGACAGTGAAGAGGTAATCCCAGGTAAAGAAGAGTCAAATTCTAACCCTGTTCCTTCAGTAACTTTCCATCTTGTTTCACTTAATGCAAAGTTTTCTATTAGGATGTACCCCCCCAAAAAAAGGCTTTACAGTTGGAGAAAATGTACATAATTTAACGATCTCTCACTATTTTGTGTAAAGCATTTGAAAAATTGCCTACTTGACTATCACTTTCTCTTTGGCTTTATTTTCTCATAAAATAATCATTGCTGTGTAGAATGCACAATCATTTTTATGTAGAATGCACAATTCCGAGGGCTATTAACTTGTTGGGGAAAAAATGGTTGCTAATATACACATTTTTTCTTGTTTAGATTTACTTCCCACCAGAGAACCATAAAGTATCCCAATTAACTATGAATCTTAGTCTGTGGTAAATGGGAATATCCACAGCCTTCTTCAAGCTGGAAACATATTTCAGTCCTCTGCAGGCTAGAACTAAATTACTGTGTCAGTAATGAAAATAAATTTGCTAATTAGTTCACTTAATCAAATCTGACTGAACTCTGTTCCTAGCAGCACACACCTGAGAACCTTAAGACATCTGTTTCTGAGAGCTTATCCCCTACAGGCGACTTTTTCCTTTTTTTTGTCTGAAAATAATTATTCAGCTTCCTCCTTAAGCCTTAGAAGGCAGTCTCTGTGCAGTTAATAGTGATATGTTATGGTACTAGAAACCTAGAATAATCACTCGAAGACCCAACTGGGCTGGATGTAAGACTGGGCATAGCAAGTAGATGACATGCACTTTTAGTCTTCATCCTTGATCTATGAAAAATAGAAACAGAAAGAATTGTTTAAGTCTGACCAAAATGGGAGCTAAACTCTCTCCCCACATTCCCTAGCTTGTGACAGATGGCAGCAATTCCACCCGTCTCCAACTTTAGTACAATATGCGTCCCTTTTCTCTAATTGCACACTCACCAAATCAAGCTTTTGCTAATTAATTGGGCTTCCAATATGTCTACTGCTAGGACTACCCTGTGTATCTGCTCTTCATCTGGTGCCTAAGCCTCACATGTGTAATGGCTTTCAGTTTTTGACTTACTTGTTCTCACATTCAGAAGCAAAATGATGACCTTGGGTAGAAGTAGTAAAGGGAAGCCATGCATCCAAAATCAGTTGCCTTAGTACGGAGTCTTTGGTGTTGGTGCTGCTCTCCTGGCTCTCTTCCTAAGATGCCCATCTTCTGGTCCATAATTTAACCAAACAAAAAGCTTGCTTTTTGTGTTTCCCAGAACTCCCGTCTGACTTCCTGCCTCTCTCTTCCCCAGTCTCAATCAGCTCTGATGTGGGAGTGGCACGAGAAATGGTCACAAACATCAGCCCTGGCTTGCTTCCCCACTCACGAGATCTCGGGCCTCCACTCCTGACTCTGCTTTGCTTTCCTGACCTGTGATGTCTGAACTCTATGAAGCACTGAATGTTTACTCTCTAATGCACCATTTTCTCTTTTCCTAAGTCCCATGAGTCCCATTAAGTCCCATGAAAGAGACTTAGTATTTAATACTTTTCCCTGTCTGGTGCTTTGGTCCTTACCCGACCTTGCTTAACTCCATCAGTCTGTCTAGACATTACTTTTATCTGTCATTATCAGTCTACGGTCAAGTGTCTGGACCAAGGTACTAAGAGGAGGAGATGACAATAATTCCTTCTTTTGGATTGCTTTGTATTTATTTAATCAATTTTTCTCCTTTAAGTGGACTACGTATGACTAGTTCCTGAAGTCATTTGAACTTTCAGCACCTGTGTCTTTCTAGCTCCCCATTCTACCAAGGCAAGAATGCAGAAACGTTGGTCAGAAGGAAGGTCCAATTAGCCCTGTTAGGAGAAAGATCACTGGACTGGGACTGTGAAGACATCCACTTAAAGTATTAGTTCTTCTGCCTAGAATAAGTTGCTCTGCTCAAGTGTAGAGTGGAAGAATCAGATTCTTGCAAAAGCATCCCCTCCCCTGCTTCTTTTTTCCCCAATGTGTTATAATATCACAGTTCTTAGGTCAGTGGGCTAATTGGCAAAATGAGAATTTGTTGGACCAGGAGTCAGGATCCCTGAGTTCCAGTTTCTGCTTTGCAACTAGTTCACACACTGTAGCCTTGGAGAAATGCTCTGCCTCTTCAAATCATAAAGAAAATGAGGGGGCTGTGTTGGATGATCTTCAAAGACCCTTCCAGCTCTTTCCTTCAGTGATTCCATTTTTCTACATATGAAGGGGAACACATTTTGCTAGTGAGGACCATTACGTCTGAAGAGAATTACTGTTCCATGACCCTGGTCTGGAATTTATTCTGCTTACAGATTTTGAAATGCTTCAGCTGGATTTATGCTCTTTTTTCTGGCCTACGACTTTCTATGAAAAGCAATTGCCTGCAGGGTCTAACACAATCTATTCAGCATGTCCCAGAAAGCTCTGGAATTCAGGATTCTCCACAAAGTTCCTCCTCGGACTGGGAGCCATAATGATCCGACAGAAGGACGGCAGCAGCAAACGGGTGTCCTCTAGGATGACCACTGCAGGAAGCTCGGAGTGAAACTAGCAGTTCACTCAATGAGCTGTGTCCAGGAAGACCTGGCTGTGAGGTGCTAAAAGACAGCAGACAACTGACCACCACACCTGCCATCTCAACCTGCCCACAAAGAATCTTGATCTGTCTCTCCCATCAAAATGTCTGGTTCTAAGGAAGCTCAATACAGTTTTTAAAGCCCTGTTATAACAACATGATGTATAAGGCATATGTCTTACCGTGGGCTGGGAACCCCCATTCCATAGTGAAAGTAATCAAAGAAAATAGATTTCCCCATCACATGGGAAGTGAGGCTGGATTAGAGGCTTATTTTGAGGACAAGAACAATTATTACCCAGGTTATAGTGTCACATTCACTGACACACTCACACACAGGCCTCCAACTCTGTTATCATAAAAGGATGCTGATCCCCACACTACTCTGTATTTTAGAAGGAAAGAGGGCCAGAATGTCTGGGGTCCTCTCTCTGGGCCTCTAAAGTAATGGGCCACGCCATTCCTCTCCACTTACAAATGCTGCATGGAGAAACTCAAGCCATCCAGGAAATAAAATAACATAGTTAAATAAAACTCAAGGAATACAGTTGTGAGTGTGTGTGTGTGTGTGTGTGTTTATGTGTGTGTGTGTTTATGTGTCTGTAGGTGTATGTGTAGGCCTTTTGGGCTAAATTTTTCCAAGGGAAAATGATGGGGGTGAAGAGCTTTAATTTCATGCTAAGCCATCTGTCCATTGCCTATGAATGCACAGTTGGGCAGGCTGGTTCAGATGTCCTGAGTAAAGGAGAAAGGCTTGAGTTCATGGAGATTGTGGGCCATAAGTAGCCATATTGCCATAGCTTGACAATCATGGAGTAAGTCTGAGAATAAGAGACAAGGAAAGAAAAGAGAAAAGGAGAGAACAGAAGAGATGGATTCTGAATTTCCAGCTGTCACTGTTAAGTTTTGAGAGCGCAAACACCTGTCCCCCCACAGGATTTAGCATAACGTAGACTCAGTAACACAGAGCTGTATGAGTGAATCAGGAGCCTTGTCAAGGAGAGAGTAAGGTTTCATGGGCAGGAGCAAGCAGCTAAGAGCTTACCCAGAGAAATGCCTGGGGATGAAATGAGGGATTTGTCAAAGAGTCAAGGTAGAAGAATAACCTTTGGGCAGGGGCAGCTTCTAGGATCTGGAGTTACTGCAGGTGGGACCTCCTTGTGCTATGCAGGTGACATTCTACTGTCAGACCAGAGAGCAAATCCAAGCTCTGTGCTTCCTTCAGTGACCATGCACTGAGCATGTGCAATGTGCCAGAGGCTGTTCCAGGCTCTGGGATAAAGAAATGAACAGCAAGAACAATGCCCCCTGTCTCTAGGACATGGCATCCCACTGGGAACAGAGACAAATTAGCAAAAGACACAGTGAATGTACAAGATTATTTCAAACATCTGCATGTCCTATAAAGACATCGACAAGCAGTAATGTGATAGAGAAAGACAGGGAGGGAAGGGGGTTGCTATGCTCAGCAATGGCACCATTAACCAGCTACATACCCTGGATGAGGCCGTGTCCCCATCTGTAAAATCATGGTAATAAATAATACATATCTCAAAAGATGGAGATAAAAGACTTACTGAGATAATACATGCGCACAGCACAATGACTGACCAAGCTTCCATGACCCCGTGTCACTGCGGCTCCAGGCACACCTGAGGGTGATGACGTCAGTGACACAAAGCCAGGACTGCCCATCTGAATCCTGCTCAGAATCCTGACCCACAAAAAACATGAGAGATAATACAATAACCATTATTGTTTTAAGCCACCAAGTCTTAGAGTAACTTGTTTTGTAGAAATAGATAACTAGCACCAATTCTTTTATAGAGAAAGAGAGAGAGGGCACACAAGTGGCTCAGTCAGTTAAGTATCTGCCCTTGGCTCAGGTCAGATCCCAGGGTCCTGTGATTGAGTCCCTCATTGGGCTCCCTGCTTGGCAAGGAGTCTACGCCCTCTGCTTCTGCCCCTCCCCCTGCTTGTGTGCACTCTCTCTCTCTCTCTCAAATAAATAAATAAACAAATAAATAAAATCTCTAAAAAAGAAAAAGAAAGAAGGAAAAAGAAAAGAAAGAAAGAAAAGAAAGGAAGAGAGAGAGACTCTCTTTCATTAATTTCCCCTGGAAGACAAAAACTCTTCTAGAGGGACGCCTGGGTGGCTCAGTTGGTTAGGCAGCTGCCTTCAGCTCAGGTCATGATCCCAGGGTCCTGGGATCGAGTCCCCCATTGGGCTCCTTGCTCAGCAGGGAACCTGCTTTACCCTCTGCCTCTGCCTGCCTCTCTGCCTGCTTGTGTTCTCTCTCCTCTTTCTCTTTCTCTCTCTCTCTCTCTCTCTCTCTCTGACAAATAAATAAATAAATACAATCTTTAAAAAAAAAACTCTTCTAGAAAGATTTGTTGCTTGCAGAGCTTTATTCTAAAATACAGTGTATTCACAGGAAATTTGAGCTTTAGTAAAGCCAACAGATTAGGAAAGAGCTATCATTTAAAAGATAGTTTGTTACTCACAGTTTCTTTCTTTTTTTTTTTTTTAGAAACATTTTATTTATTTATTTGACAGAGAGAGAGAGAGATCACAAGTAAGTAGAGAGAGAGGGAAGCAGGCTCCCTGCTGAGCAGAGAGCCCAATGTGATGCGGGGCTCGATCCCAAGACCCTGAGATCATGACCTGAGCCAAAGGCAGAGGCTTTAAGCCATTGAGCCACCCAGGCTCCCCTACTCATAGTTTCTAAGATGAAGGGACACACCATGCAGGGAGGACCATGTGGAGAAGCACCAAGGTCATTCAGGAGCCAGATGCAGAAGGAAGGGAGAGCTGTAGGCAAGAGCCTTTGTTGCGGTTTTTGTGGGAAGGGAACAGGCAAGGCAGGGTGAGCAGGTTTAGGATTGGCTAACTTGAATAGTTTCAATGAGCTCTGGGGTACAGGGGCTCTCCCTAGTTGTCTGGTGCCTGGCCCTGGGTGATTAGAGTAGGAGAAGAGCAGCTTGAGTATGAGAAGCCCATAAAGGGGATGGTGTGTGGGCTCTGGATTGGTTGGTTGGTCTGCATTTGGAAAATGGGTAAATTGTTTACTATCTCTAACAGTTGACTAGCCCTGGGAGGGGCAGTCCTTTCAGGGTCCCATATTTCCAAACAGTGGAACACAGAAAATAAAAGGCATGGCTAACACAGATCCTACCTCCCTATACAGAGGAAAACAATTGGGATTCCTGAGCTCCTGTGTGGCTAGGATGTGGATTCATGATCCCATTGTGGAGTCTGAGACTTGAGAGGGAGATCTGCTAAGAGAAGAAGGGGATTTTGATTCCCAGAAAGATTGCACAAGGAGAAGCCCTCTCCCCTCTTCTCACTTTGAGCAATGTCATATGAGGACTCCCAAGTTTGGAGCTGCCATTTTAGTTTGTGACCACAAGAAGATGACAAAGAACGTCATAGAGAAAAACCACCCACAATGCCATCAGAGAGTCTCCGTCAACCCTAGAGGCATATTGTTTAAGCAACATTACTTCTGGTGTATGGTGACTTTGTAGCCAAGCCTAGCTGATGTACTAGCATTATGACTTGCTTCTAATTCCCAAACTCCTTCTCTAACCACCCTGCTTGGAAGAAAGAGAAGGTTAGTCACTTTGCCACAGTAGTAAAAAGTTACTTGAGACCTTATGGTGGAGAACTGCCAGTTTGCAAAGCATGATGTAGAGCTTGGTTAAGTGGGGGTTCACTTAATGGGGAGAAGAGAGACAGATGGGAAACAAAAGTGAGTTCTGGACATCCCAAAGACAAGAGTCCACTTCAATATGCCGCCTAAGGCAGGGGCCGCCTGGTGTTCACTGTGCTGGGACATATGGAAGCTGTGAGGAGGTGTTTCATGTGGTCCATGGATGCATTTCACACAGCTTAGTGGAAACATATAAGATTCATGTGGGCATGTTTCTGATGGTCCTAGCAGCATCCGCCAGAGAAATGGGGAGGAGTCAGAGTAACATGAAATAAGAAGAACAAAAAGAAGGAAGATGATTAATGTGTCATTTTAATTGGTGAAATAAGGATGTGGGATGTATGATTTCAGTCTACTGGAAAGAGGTAGGATACATATTGTCTCAACCCTCTAGATTTTGCTGAATGTGTTTTTAAATGGAGCATCTCCAATCACATGGATTTATTGAAAACTGGTGTTTCATGTTAAGTGAAATATTGTTATCTTGAGGTTGCAATTTGCTGGGCCGTGGAAGAAATTTCACAAAAGGAAAAGGGGAAAGAAAAGCAGAATTGGTAAAAACTCAGGGCAAATAGGATACTGTTAGGAGATAAACGAGCATATTAAAATCTTTAAACTTAGTCGAGCAAAAATTGATTTGTGAATTAGGCAGCATCCCATCTAGCAGATAGAAAAGAGCTATGAGGAATTAAACCAAAGGAAAGATATTTGGCAGAAGGGAGCAGAAACAAGAAAAATATACTGGCAAAAACAGAAGACTGGTTATTGCAAGTTACTTTCCCTTTGAGGATAGCAGGGGCCTATCAGTCAAATAACCCTATTAGTGATTCCTGATGGACTGTTTTAAGGTTCCATTTCTGGAAGAACCAAGACTATGATTAAATCTTGATGCGATGTGGGACTTAGCACAAGTGACTCCATTTTGGGTCTGTTGTTTTATTTTTAACAATACTCATGTCTAGGCTATTATCAGAATTCTTCCTGGACCAAGTCTTCTGCATATCTTAAGTGGAGGTGGTTGGGGTGGTGGGATGTATATTCTCCATGTAGTCTCCATGCTGGAGGATGACCTTCTTATCCATGTTGCTAAAGCGGTTTTTAGTTATTTCACTCATTTCTGAGTCTGTCCAGCACTCTCCTTCTCTTCATGTTTTCCTTTCCATCCTTTATTCTGCACACTTACTGTTAATATGTACCAGACACAGGCACTGGGAATATAGCAGTAGATAAAACAGGCATTATTCCAAAGTGAGACTATGTTTTTGGTCCCAAATGACCAGTGGTTTACTGCTGCTGCGTAGATAAACACAAACACAAAAACTATTATAATCTCTATTTCCAGTTCTAAATGCTTTGGTAGTGGTCATGGGCACCCCCGCCCAAATCCCTACCCTTATTTCTTTTTGGTGGATTCCATGTTTTCAGTTTCTACTTAAGTCCTAGGACTAGGGGACCTCAGATAAGACAGGAATTCCTCTGTATCCTGTACCCATAAAACAAATCTAATTGAGATAGGACTTTGCATTTAAGACCACCTCATCCCACTATACATTTTGTTTCCCTGCATCCATTTTGCCACATGACCTAGGAACTGGGTTGGGTAAATGCCAGATCAAGAATGTGTCCTAGACCTCCCGCTGGCATTAAGAAAGAGCTTGGTAAGGGTTAGGACTTGGTAAGGCATGGGCTGTACTTGGAGGGAGCCCAAGAACACCAGTGCTGCTTCTCTCCTTCCCTCCTGAGATGTGACCTGAAGGGAGAGGCAGGAAATGTGGAAGAAACACCCTGATAAACAGTATGACTGTTTGGCTTTAGAGGTAGAGTCAGGGGACAGTTGTAGGCCCCCAGAAGGAACCGGGCTTACTGCCTACTGCCACATCCAACAGAATGCAATCAAGACAGTCACAAAGAGGAGGCTGAGTGTAGGCTACAGAAGAGAGAGGGCTGAGGTAGTACTCACCAAGTCTCTTTAAACCCATGCACTAGTTATCCAGAAGCTCCTTTATATATCTGAAAGAGTGCAAAAGAGCCCTGTTTGGCATTGGAATGATTTTTTTTTTTAAGGATTTTATTTATTTGACAGAGAGAGAGATCACAAGTAGGCAGAGAGACAGGGTTCAGGAAGCAGGTTGCCCGCTGAGCAGAGAGCCCCATGGGGGGCTCGATCCCAGGACCCTGAGATCATGACCCTGAGATCATGACCTGAGCCCAAGGCAGAGGCTCTAACCCACTGAGCCACCCAGGCGCCCCCATGCATTGGGATAATTTTAAGCTGATTATTTCTAAGACCCAACAGGCACAGGAGAAGATCTGAAAACAAGGTAGAGTTTACTCTTTTGTAAGGGAAATTTACATTTATAAGGGAAATTTCCATTTGCCAGAGTTGTTCCCTCTGTGACCCAGGAAGAGAAAGAAGATTCTAAATCACAAGACACTCTTATCAGAGGAAAAGTCACTGATTAAAATCTGCATAACAACTTCTCCCTTGTTTACATCCTTGTGTTTCCTGCACACCTCCCATGACTGATCTCTGCCCCCCCCACCACAACATCTTTTGTCTTTAGCTCCAGATGGTACTTAATGGATAGACTGGGTCATTTTGGGGATTTACTCAGTTTTCCTGGTATCTCCAGTGTATGTAGAGGTATATGTGTTGTTAAACTTCTTTTTTTTTCCCTCTCTCTTCTTAATCTATCTTTTCTTGTGAGGGGCTTCAGCCACAAAAGACAGAGGGTAGAGGGAAAATTACTTTTCTTCCCCTATTTTTAGCCACAGAACATGGTCATGGATACCAGAAGACCCAGAAGATGGCACAAGGGCAAAGAAAGCAATGAATAGAGAGCCAGCAAGACTGTCATGAGGTTATCTTGGCTTGGGGCAAGATGACCCACCTGAAGAAGCTGAAAGATGGAGAGACGAGTGTCTGGGAACCAAAAGGGCTGTTGGCCACAGAAGAACCAAGGTGGGACCAAGTCAACTATGTCCAGGACATGGACTCTGAGAAAAATTCAGAAGAAACTAAAATGCCATTAAATAATAAGTTAAAGTCTTGACCTTCTCCCTTACCTCCTGCCTCTAATCAGCAGAATAGAGCTGGTGGAGGTTAAGATTTTTTGTCTGAATAGAGTGTTCAATTTCAGCTCTGTTTCATATATAACCAACCTACTAAGGTAAGGTCACTCCAAGTTGGTTCCCTAACCAGCTCCCAGGTAATACAGATGCTGCTGGGGCCATACTTGGAAAGTCATTGTCATGAAGAGTTTTAGCCATGCCTGTATCTAAGAGATGAGCGTGTCTGTCCACACGGACCTGAAAGCAAGGCAGACTTTCCCATCATCACCTGTGATTTATCTGTAGATTATCTCTCCTGTTAATGTGAGTTCAACCATGCAGTTGAGGCATTAATGACCCTTGAAAATTTCAGCCTCATTGTACTGCAGCCCAGAATCTGTGGCTGAAAATGGTGAAAATGACAAATTACTCCATGCCTAAATTCTCACATTTGTTCTGTATTCCCTAGGTCATATCAGTGTTGGAAAAATAAAGAAGTCAGCCCTATGCCTGATCCATAAATATACAGAATGCAAAAGCCATATGATCTTCTGAAGTTCATTTGCCCACTGACATTAGGTCAATATTGTTCCCTCTGTGGAGAGGCTCAGAAATATAATAGGTTGTACCAGGGTTTAGTGAAGGAGTGTGATTCATCTTATGTACTCTTTTTTTGTCCTGAGACTCAATTTCCAACATGGTGGGGACATGTCCCAAACCAATAAACAGTTCTCAGACACAAGCAGGATATCCAAGAATTCAAGTCAATTCTGACACCCTTTACTGGAACATAACACCAGATTCCACAGGCTAAGGGCTCCGTCCCACAAGACTGCCCCCACCCCATCCTTCAGACACCAGTCTTAAGACCACATTGTTACCTGAGCTACTGATCGACTGACTACAGATCAGAGGTTCCCATGGCCTCTTCCTCAGTTTTCATTTTTATTTTTTAAGATTTAATTATTTATTTTAGAAAAAGAGAGCACAAGAAGGGGAGGGGGGGGAGAGGGAGAAGCAGACTCTCCCCTGAGCAGGGTGCCCAATGATGGCTGATCCCAGGAACCTGGGATCATAACCTTAGCCAAAGGCAGATGTTTAAGAGATTGAGCCTCCTGGTGCCTCCCTCTTCCTCAGTTTTGATGAATTTGATGAATTTAGCTAGAGCAGCTCACAAAACTCAGAGAAACATTTTACTTACTAGATTATGGGTTCATTATTAAAGAACATAACTCAAGAACAGCCATTTGGAAGAGATCCACAGGTCAGCATTTGGGGAAAGCTTCCACGCTCTGAGTTTGTCACTCTCCCCAAATAGCCACCTGTTCACCAACCCAAAAGTTCTCTGAACCTTATCTTTCTTGTTTTTTCATGGAGGCTTTTAGTACAGGGTTACCATTGGTTAACTCATTGGCCATTGGCATTTGATTTAACCTTTTGCTTCTCTCCCTTCCTGGGAAGTCAGGGGAGTTGAACTGAAACTTCCAACCCTCTAATTACCTGGCTGGTTCTCGGCAACTAGACTCCACCCTTAGGTGGGGTCCAAGAGTCACCTCATTAACATAACAAAAGATGCCTTTGTCTCATTCTCCACTTAGTAAATTCCCAGGGTTTTAGGAGCCAGGAACTTTGGACAAAGACCAAATATGTATGTGGAGTATATTTTAGTCATTTGAAAGACCCAATATATATTTATTTTAAATCACAATATCACAACACCACAAAGAAATTATACCCTCGGAGGTCACTGAAGGTCTAGGATGCTCTTTTTTGGGGGCGGTAAGTATGAGTCATGGCTCCTGTGCCCAGGTAGACAAGGAATAAAGAGAGAAAAAGCAGTGATCCAGAGCAGGGAGGGTCCCATGGGGTGGGAGGGGCTGGTTCTGGCAGCGAAGGGATTCTGAATGGAGCAGGAGGGCTGCAGCTATCTACTTGGTCAACCTTTTTGTTCTATTAGGAAGCCCTGAAAACCACAGAATGGAGATGTGGTGAGCAATCAACTGCAAGCTGGGTGAGAAGAGGCTCTAAGGCATCTAGACAAGAGGCTCGAAGACACTCTCTGTCTCAGGGACACCCAGAATAAAGCCCACCCCTCATAAACTTGTTATCTCTTAAGAGAGATAACAAACATCATATGAGGTTCCCAAAGGTCCCAAGCTAGCACCAAAGCATTGTGTTGGGAGGCAGGGGAACAGTAGAGTTACATCTAGATCTCTCATTCAAAACATGGTTGGGGATGCAGTAGCATCAGCCACAGTATCAGGGACCCTGTGAGTGGTGCAGAATCTCAGGTCTCAGCCCAGGCTACGTATGCATCAACATCTACATTTGAATAAAATCACAAACAAATTTAGCATGCTCATAAGAGTTTGAGAAGCACAGCTCTAGGACTTTGGTTCCCATCCGTGAGCCGCAGTTTAAAAAAAAAAAAAAAGTGCATGTCTAAGAATGAAATCCAGGTATGGTGATAATGATTTTTATTTTATTTTTTATTAACATGTAATGTATTATTTGCCCAAGGGCACATGTCTGTGAATCGTCAGGCTTACACATTTCACAGCACTCACCATAGCATATACCCTCCCCAATGTCCACAACCCAGCCACCCCATCCTCCCAGCCACCCTTAGTTTGTTTCGTGAGTTTAGGAGTCTCTTACGGTTTGTCTCCTTCCCCATCCCATCTTGTTTCATTTCTCTCCCCCACCATGATAATGATTTTTAAATGCCCCTTGATTAAAATGTGCAGCCAGGAATGATCAGTGGCTCACAAACAGCAGAAAGCACCAGATTCACTTATTAAGGCACAGGCCATGGGGGCCCACCCCAGAGTTTCTGATTCAGAAGGTCTGGGGTGGGCCCTAGGAATTTCTAACAAGTTCCAGGGAATGCTGAAGATGTTGGCTCTGGGATCACACTTTGAGTACCACTGATCTTAAGAGAGATAACAAACATCATATGAGGTTCCCAAAGGTCCCAAGCTAGCAGTAAGAGCATCACTTGGAAACATACTATAAATACAAGTAATCAGGCCTCACAACTGATCTACCGGATAGACACTTTGGGGGTGGGGCCAGCAATCGGTTAGTTATTACTGCCTACCAAAGGTATTCTAGCAGAAATATTAAGTAACAAAGCTAATGTCATACACATAATACTAATGTGGATTCAAGTCTTTTGATACTACCTCCAGAGGGCCCTTTCCACAAAATTATAACGTTTCTATTGTCAAAGGTTCAGAAATAACAGAGGTTAAAAAAAAAAAAAGAAATAACAGAAGTAAAACCAATGAATCACCAATTATTGTGCACACACCAAAAAGAATTTACAAACTGGGAGCATTCAAAACATGAAACGAAGCTCACGAGTATATTGTGATAAAGCGGCTTATATAATACGAAAGCAGTGATTATTCGTCACAGTGATTGGCTATACCATTAGAATTTTCTTAAATGATAGGGAATTGGTCAGTGGTTATCTTATATCATTTTTGGGAAACAGATCAAGTTTGCTTATGATTTCCAGAAGCATAAGCAAGAAATGACCCAGATCAAGTTAAGCTTGCAAAATAAGCTAAATTAAGCTTTATTTGTATGACTAAACTGGTTTTGTCTGCTCAGGGAAATTTCAAGGCTGGTCTCCACTTGTTTTTTGTATTTTAACACTACATAGGATGCTGGGCAGGATCTCAACTGGAAAACTACCCAGGAACACACTTTAGGTTTTCAGCTAGGAAAGAGAGTTACTACTGTTTCATCTTAAGAACTGAATAGTCCGGGGGCACCTGGGTGGCTCAGTGGGTTAAGCATCTGCCTTTGGCTCGGGTCATGATCTCGGGGTCCTGGAATTGAGCCCTGTGAGCCAATTCCTATAATAAAGTTCTTCTCTTCTGCGTATCTCTATATATCCTATTGCTTCTTTTTTCTCTGGATAACACTGGTTAATAGAAAAAAACATTTTTAGTTTGTTCATCAGCAACTTTCCCACCAAGCACATTAAACCAGGGCAGGGGTGGTGGATTCGTATGGAGAATCACACATTTCATTTGTCTAGACCTATAATTGGGCATGTCTCTATTTAAATTGAAGAATAACTGAGTCACCTAATAGAATTAATGAGGAGAGAAGACCTTTGGGAATTAGATGATAAAGATGTGCATAGTTTCCTGGATACACAAAAAGGATGGCTAAGTCTGGAAGGATCAAATAATTAGAAAAGACTGTTAATTTCAGGCTTCCTTAGAAACACCAGGGGGTGAAGTGCCTCAGTGGGTAGAGTCAGTAGAAAATGAACACATTGGTAGAGGAAATGAGTGATATGGAGAAATATAATTGATATTACCTAAGGGCAAACAAAAAGAGGAAAGTTTCATACATGAGGCAATTTGTCAGAAGGTGAAGCCAACTGTGATCTTCTCTCTCAATAAATTGTTGTGTCCCTGAAGGCATAAATTGAGGTGGGATTCATTTTAACGATGATATACTGATTGTTTAAAAATATGCAAAGCATCACTGCCGCACTGGATCTGTCAGTTGGGGTCTACCATCGAAATAAAATAAAAATAGGTTGTGTTTGTACAATGGGAAGAATGAACCATTTGGATAATGGCTTTGATTTTGTATGCTGTTTTAATTAAGGATATGATTAAATACAATGAAAATGAAGCAAATTTTTGATCAGTTGACCTGGTCTAATCAATTGAAATAACAGAAGTAGTAATTAGCTATTTGGTATACTTATTACCTTACTATCCAATCAGATCAATAGTAATTCAATTCATTCATCAGCACTCCACAAATAAATAAATGGGCTCTGTATCTGTCTTTGCATTCCAATTTTTTTTCACTTCCATAAGGGAACGTGAGTCAAACAAAATCCATAGGTTTGTAGAATATATATAAGTCATATTTGGTAAAGATATTTTTTACCTCATTTACCAGGATGTGTTATCAAATATCCAACCACAATTGCTATCATTAGCCCATACAATTAATTTCAAGATGAAATTAACCATTAAGCTAAGAAATAAATTATCTAATGAGCCCTTACTTGTGAGAAAGAGAAAAGCAGTCCCTGGTGTCTGGGAGTAGGTAGATTCTCTCAGGTTTGGTATTAGGAACCTCCCTGGCAATGAGAAATAACCCAATTTATTGATCTACTGGTATGTTTCTGGTGGTCTTTAGCTCAAGGTTACTGACAATGGTTAGACAGAAAATAAGTGAAAAATTCATCCAAAATGCCAAATATTTGTGAGAGAATGTTTGCTTCAGTGTCAGGTTAAGGAGGAGTGGCTGTCCTTACTCACTCTTTCAGATCTTTAGTCAATTTTATGGAAGTCTACTTCTGACCAGATTTTCATGGCCTTTCTCCAATGGAATTCTTGTATGGTTGTTCACAAATGTTTTACAAGTCGACCAAAATGGTTGATTTGCAGGTCTATCCTAATGTTGACTCACCAAACATCCAGCTGAGCTAATTCCTAAACCACAGAATCTTCAAGGGTCCTTAAAGATCATCTCATCCAATGATGTTATTCTACTCAAGATGGACCGGAAAGAAAGTCATAGGCCAAATGTACTGGCTGAAGTTATCCAGTAGTTAACAACAGATCAGGGTCTGCAACCCAGTTCTCCTGGCTCCTAATTCAGTGCTCTTTCTATGGTCATTCAGCTGGTCCAATTTATTAAGTGATGAAGTAGTGTTTTTATTTATAGGAACAGTTCTACTTGATCAGCATTACTTGATATATGACATATAACTAAATTTCAGAGTCACGTGTTTTGAGTTTTCATTAATATTCATTAATGTTCTAAACATTTATTTATGTGTTCAGCAAACTTTCTGATTGCCTCCTTTATTTTTTTTTCATTTCTTCCTAAACTTTTGACCTCCTGCATACTCATTCAATAAATATTAAAGAGCTAACAGTCTAGAAGGGGGCTCAGATGTGTACATAAGTAATGATGCTAAATGAAAAATTTAAGAAGTTAGCCAATATCTTTAAATGGCACATAATAAGCAGCATGATTGTTAGGGGCAGGTGGAAAGGGAAAGGTTACCTCCAGCTGTGAAAAGAAGGGAGACTTCCCAGTTCCACATCCCCGCAGTGAGAGATGACAGGGGGTTGGATAGTTGGATTTGGAAGAACAGTTCAGCTGGAGAGAAGAGTGTGAGCAGAAGCAGACTGACCCAAACCCAAGTGTTGGCCGTTGGTCTGTAAACAGGAAATGGTGGAGCAGTGAGTCTCTACCACCTGCACACTCTGACCTCCTCCCCTTCCCTTTGCTATTTACCTCGGTGAACTTTGCAGGTATTTAGTTTCACCAAATACTTCTAGTCGACAGATGGCCCTTTCTTAAACTTCTGGAAATAGCTGAAATACTTCTCGCAGACTTGTTATGAATTTTAAGTTACAGAAAGTGTCAACATACTTGAGTGATTCAATTATAGAACTGCCGAGAATGGAGTGACCGGATACTGGTGAACTTCAAACTCAAGAAAGGGAAAAAGAAAGGAATGCCAACTCACCTCATTTAGGACCACTGACACGCTATCCCTCCCCTGGAGGGGATGGAGGTGAGGGGGGAGCTTGAGAACTAGAGGTGCCCTAGTCTCTGTGTTGAGTTGTCTCCCTTTCCCATGATGCTGCCTGAATTGTACCATTGACAAGAGCTTTGGGAAGTGGCTTTCTCTGTGAATCAGATGGCTCCCTTCCTCCATAGAGCTAAGCCACCCAGGGAAGAGCCTGAGCTGTAGATGTAGGAAAGCCCTCTGACCACCCTGGTTGTGCCAGGATGCACTCCTGGGATGTCTGTGTGACTTGCTCCTTCCAAGCCTGCCTTTTTATGCAATGGCATGTTGCTGGAATCTTCTCTAGTCTCACTGAGAGAGGAACAAGACTAGTCATTGCCATCTTGTTTTTCCTGGGCCCTTGTCACTGACTTGCTTTCTCCCCCAAGTCAGATGTGCTGTAGGTCCCCATTGCCTTCCCCAGTTGATTTCAATCTTTGGCAAGTTTCTTATCTTGGCCACTGCCTCTCTTCATTCTACTGTCTATTTTGTTGACATTAGAACAGTCCGATACCCTCTGCTATTTTGGTATGATTATTGATATAAAATAATGTTAATTTCCAGTTCTCAGTTTGCTTCTCAATTTTAGTAGACTCACTGGGAGTTCACCAAGCAGTTTTCCTGCTTCGGAAGGGAACGTGAAGGGTGAGGTCTTGAATGGTCTTGAACGTGAAGGTCTTGAATGGGATACAGAAATGTGCAGGGAAGGTCTATGCCAGCCTGGGCCAGCCATTGTGCCCTGCCATTGTGACTGTACAACATTCACGGAGGACTGTGCCCATGTCCTCCATGAATGTTGTACAGTCATCAAAGACTCTGCAAATGAGCTTCACCTTCTGATGGTTGAGTGGCACTTTTTCCAACTATCTTAGCAACTTTTTCACTTTTTCCAACTATCTTAGCAACTACCTGTGAGCCCCCTCGCTTTTCCAGTTTCTCCATCTTATTAAATCAGAAGGAATGTGTGATCTTTTATACAGATTGTAGGCCTTTACCAAATCTAAGGGGGAAGAAAGATTTTTAAAACTCTTGGAGAAGGTATCTGGGTAATTCAGTTGGTTAAGCATCTGCCTTCAGCTCAGGTCACAATCCTGGGGTCCTGGGATCAAGTCTCGCATCGGGTTCCTTGCTCAGTGGGGAGCCTGCTTCTTTCTTTGCCTGCCATTCCTCCTGCTTGTGCTCTCTCTCTCTGACAAATAAATACAATCTTTTTTTTTTTTTTGAGATTTTATTTATTTAAGAGAGAGAGAGAAAGCATGAGAGGGGAGGTCAGAGGGAGAAGCAGACTCCTCGCAGAGCTGGGAGCCTGATGTGGGACTTGATCCTGGGACTTTGGATCATGACCTGAGCCAAAGGCAGTTGCTTAACCAACTGAGCCACCCAGGCACCCAATAAATACAATCTTTATAAAAGAAAAACTTAAAAATAAAATCCTTGGAGGTTCAGACGTATAATAATACATAATAAAGAAATGACTGAAGAAAGAATTGGGACTATTTCTCAGAAACCATTTCTGAGTTAGCATTTCAAATTTGCAGACATATGTTGAGATTTTTATATTTAGTTCTTTCTTTCCCTGTCTGGTCTTATAAGCTAATGTGCATTAAGCATCTAAGATAGTTTGTGACATATACTTACTGGGCAATAAATATTAGCTAGTAAAGAATTCTGCACTGATATTTAGATAGGGGAGCAAGGCCAGCAAGGCTTAGGAATGGCCACTTTCTTCTGTTGACATTATTCCCAGAAGAAATTAAACATGTGCCCAAGACACCTAAGTAGGGATGAGTAAATATCAAAGAGAGGGCAGTGTTTTTTGGTTGTTTATTTGGGGGGATTGTTATGCTCAGGAGGCAATCCTGGGGAGGGATCCTCTCCCCTGGGTTAGCAGTGCTCCCTCTCTGAAGTATGAAAGGGCACACAATTTAGCTCTATGACTCTCAATGATGAGGACATTGGGACAAAGGCCAGAATTTCTAATATCAGGGCTTAAAGAGCTGTTCCTGTCAATGTCCAGCCTGTGAACTCCTGGCCAATGGCCATCTAACCATAAAGTAGGGCCCCTAGAATCCCTGATATTGGGATTTTTGACCTGATATTGACAACTCTGTTGAGTGTGGGAAGGTGCCTCATCGCATAAATCAGTATGTTAATGTCAGTGAGATCATTGATACCCACATTTGGAATTGATCACTGGACTGCATTTCTCAATTTAGAAGCCTGCTGTCCCCACTGCCCCATCTTCTCCCTGCCCTCCATGTGTGAAAAGAGATGCATGGAGATGTGTATCCCACAAGCAGATGAGTCTTGCTTAGCAAGCAAAGACCATTCGGAAGCACTGGGCCAGACACTGGAATTTGCATGGTTAAAAATAGTAGTAGGCATGTCCGGGTGGCTCAGTCGGCTGAGTCTCTGCCTTTGGCTTGGGTCGTAATCTCGGAGTCCTGGGACTGAGCTCCAAGTCAGGCTTCTTGCTCAGAGGGGAGTCTGCTTTTCCCACTCCCTCCACCCCCGCCTCCCCCAGCTCACGCTCTCTCTCTCAAATAAATACAATCTTTAAAACTACTACTACTAATAATAATAAATCACTAGTAAGATACTAAATATTTAATACCGTACCATTTTCTATTTGTTTTCTTTTTTATGGCTAAAAAGATGGATATTTACTATGGCTATAAAGATGCATGTTTACTATGCACTAAAGGTAGTGATGCAGGTTGATTTCATTTATGTGCTCTGGTGCAGAATTGCTCTGTACTATCACAGAGTCCCCGGATACCAACAGGATGCCTCCCCAGGTAGACCAGTTGTCCCAGACTATAGTATTTGTGTCTCCAGAAAGATGAGAACTTCCTGGAAGTCTTGAGTGTTATAGGAGGCCCTACAGGAGGCAAGCAGGAGTTTCTTCTTCCATTCACACCTAAGGAATCTCCAGGAAGAGGGCTCAGGCAGCCTGCGTTCTCTGAAATTCTAGCGACAGCAATTAAACATAACCAGGGAGAAAGGATTGCCAGCCAACTCTCCTTTTGCCCAGCTATTTTGGTACGTTGCCACTGTCAAGTTCTGAAATGCTGCATTTCTAGCCATGGCCCAGAGCATTTTTAGCTCAGTTTCACAATCTCTGTTAAAAAAATTTAAAAAGAAAGAAAGAAAGAAAACAAGGAAAAGAAAGAGAAAAATAAAACCCTACTATTATGCCCCCGCCTCCTCTTCCCTTTGGACTCAAGACGTACCCCTCCTTCCTTGGCTGCTGCTGCACTGAGATAAGATTGTGGTATTTTCCCCCATCACCCACCAATCATACATTATCATAAGAAAGTGCCAGGCATCCATCAGCCCACAGCCCCTGATTTATGCTCAAAGTTCGGATTATCTATTCTGCTCCAAATCCCTTCAAACGGCCAACCTGATCAAAGAGAATCACATCCACGAGATAAAATTCGAATATAGCTGCACGCAATAGAATGACAGGCAGGATTTTTTTTTTAATCTCCAAACTGCTTCGGCCTTCTCATTTTGTCAGGAATTGTTCTTTATCCACAGCACAGGACCCGCTGAGCAACCTTATTGTCCTTCTTGCATCTTTCCTGCTGGGTTCTGGGTGGGGAGCCATTTATGGAGTTTGCTCCTGGGGAATGTGTCTTTGTCCACCAGAAGTTCCCTGCATGCAGCATGTGGTGACAAAGTCTCCCTCAGCCCGGGGCCAGGTAGATGAGAAACATTACAGTACATGGATTAGTCTTACTTAACAACCAGTTGCTAACTTTGACAGTGTGTAACCAAGAGAAAGCCAAGATTGAAAAGTAGTGTCTTCAATGTTGGGGGCCATTTCAGTGACAAAAGTAAAGTGAATACCCTTTAAATCCAACCATTCACTTCATTCACTAAGCAAATATTTATTGAATGTCTTATGGGCAAGGCTCTGGTGAACTAAAGAAGTATATCATTGAGGAGCTTAATTTCTAAGAAAGAAATATCTAACCAGGGAATTAAATAAAAACAGAGATTTCTGGTCCAAGTGTGGAATTTGAGCCCAGTAAATTCAGTTACCCCCACATTCCTAGTGAGTAGACCAAAGAATCTAGACTTCAGGGTAAAATGCACATTGCTACTGGAAACTAAAGAATTGTATCCAGTGCCAGAAACTTTGTGACATTCCTGGAAAATATAAAGCAGGTAAGGGTAGGTAGAGGTAAGGGGTTATTAACATGCAAGTCAACACTCTTGAATGGAAAACGTACTAAGAGAGTAAGGAGAAGGGGAAACCCCACTATTTTGAATCAGCAAGGACCGAAGGCAAAAAAAAAACCACAGAGAAACTGTGTGGAGGCAGAGAGGAATGCAGAACCATCTAGATGCCTCTGACAACACATAAAGATCAGAAATATGTGTGGGGCTGAGATCCCACCTGAGGAATCTTGGCTATTCTAGACCCAGTGGTGTATTAAGTAAAGAAGGGGCAATTGGTGAGTTTGACTCCCTCCCTTTCAATAGGCTCCCACTAATAAGAAAGACGTCACATTTTTTGCTACGACTATTTCCAGCTGCAACTTCCTCCTTTCTGACCTCTAAGTCCACGTAGAATCTGACAAAGCAGATCTGGGGAAAATCCACTTATCCCTGCCTCTATTTCTCTAGGCATGGGGGATTTGAAGAGTAACCCACACAGAAAGTCCATTTTCTAATGCCAGAAAGTAACTATGATAGCTGGAGAAAAATGGCCAGATGACAGGTAGTATGCAGGAGTATTTCAAAAGTCCCATAGTGTGTTAAAGACACAGAATCTAGCGTTTCCTTTGTAATAGATTTCCTGAAAGAAACCAAGTACAACTTTACAATTAAAAAAAAAAGAATGTTTACTGGGGCACCTGGGTGATTCAGTCAGTTGGGTATCCTCTTGATTTCAGCTTAGATCATGGTTTTGGGATTGTATGATCAAGTCCCACATGGGGCTCTACACTGAGCGTGGAGTCTACTTGTCCTTCTCTCTCTGTTCCTCTCTGCTCTCTCTCTCTAAAATAAATAAACAAAATCTTGGGGTGCCTTGGCAGCTCAGTTGGCATCTGCCTTCGGCTCAAAATACTTTAAAAAATACCAAAAAAATACTTTAATAACCCTTTTATTTGGGAATAATTTTAAATTTGCAGAAAAGTTGCAAAGATAACACAGAGTTCCTAAATGCCCATCACCTGGTTTCCCTTAATGTTTCTCATATAATCATGGTACATTCATCAAAATGAAGAAACCAACATGAGTAAATTATTAGTAAATTGAACTCCATACATTATTTGGATTTTGCCAGTTTTTTGACTCAAGACCCCTTTTTGTTCCAAAATCCAATGCAGGACAGCACATTACATTCAGTCATTGTGTCTTCTTAGTTCCCTCTAGCCAATGAGAGTTTCTCAGACTTCTCTTCTAAAGCCTTGATGTTTTTGAAGAGTACTTGGTATTTTATGGAATAACCCTCAATTTAAGTTTTTGTGTTTTTCTTATGATTTGACTGGGGTTATGGATTTAGGGGAAAATACCCCAGAGGCAGAGTGCCCTTCTCATCAGACCCTATCAGGGTTACATATTATCACCGTGGCTTCCCAACTGGTGATGTTAACCTTGATCATCTGGTTGAAGTAGTGGTTACCAGGTTTCCCCACTGTAAAGCTACTAGTTTTTCTTTTCCATACTTTGTTCTTTGGGAATGAGTCCAACTGACACTTTAGGGGTGTGGGTAATGAAGCTCCATCTTTTGTAGTAGATGTATCTACATATGTTGTCTGGGATCGTTCTTTAAAGAAGATTTATCTCTCTCGGGGCACCTGGGTGGCTCAGTCGTTGGGTGTCTGCCTTCGGCTCAGGTCGTGATCCCGGAGTCCTGGGATCGAGCCCCACATCGGGCTACTTGCTCAGCAGGAAGCCTGCTTCTCCCGCTACCATTCCCTCTTCTTGTGTTCCCTCTCTCGCTGTGTTTCTCTCTGTCAAATAAATAAAATCTTTAAAAAAAAAAAAAAAGAAGAAGAAGATTTCTCTCTCTCCTCTCCTATTTCCCTATTTATTCACTTACTTTTATCGGTGTGGACTCATACATATTTAGACTTTGTGTTATCATTCAATGCTATTTTATCTATTAGTTGCTTAAATTACTTCAGCCTTAGATTTTTGGGGCTCTTTCAAAGAGTTGACTTCTGTGTCCAGTTCGCATGCCTCCATCCTTTTCCCCCCCCCCTCAATACTTCCTTGCTTTCTGTCACTATAAGATACTCCAGTTCCAATATGAATTTTCCTGTCTGAGCCCAAGAAAAATCCGCTTCTCAAGGACTCCCTTGGCCCTCTCATTAGAGAACGGTGTTTAGAATCCAAGATCTATGCAATATGTGTGCTTGTTGCCTCATATTGCACACTCATCACACCCAATCATATCTCAGTATGCCATAGTTTCTAGGTCCTCTCAGTGGCCAGAGCTAGGAGATAGTTATACATATACAAACACATGTATTCACACATATCTATAGTTACTTCTGTATCTATTCTGTGTGTGTGTGTGTGTGTGTGTGTGTGTGTGTGTATTGAGCTAGCATGAGTTTGTACTGTCTTCTATTCTAATCCAGTGTCATATGGTTCATTCTAGCCTTTTCTCTTTGCTGATTTGCAGTTTTCCCTCTCCAATGGTGAGACACCTGGTTCCCACTATCCACCCGCCATTTACTTATTTGCTCAAGTCCAGTATGTAAGTAAAGCAATTTCAGAATTGCTAACCTGTGTCTCCAAGAGTAATTTCACCAACTAGAAGTTGTATAACCAGTGCCTTGTTGTCTAGTGTTTATATACAGTGCCTTTTGTCTTTGGCCTTATATTAGCCAGTCAAAACATTGTTTCCAAAGTAACTTAGGCCAGCTCCTTGTTTCCCCACATTTCCTTAGGGAAATTCTGTCTTACATATTTAATATAGTTTGGTTCATTGGCCACAGTCTACATTTTGTCCTGGATCTCTTGAAAACTTCTTTTTTTTTTTTTAATTTTTTTTAGTTCATCTACATTAAATTCACTTTTATGATGTATAGTTCCATGGATTTTGAAAAATGCAGAGAATTACGTATTCACTACCCCAAAACCATAAGAACTGTTCAAGGACTCTAGAGTTCCTTTATCCATCACCTTTGTAGTTCCCCAGTCCCTGGCCACCAATGACTCTGTTTTCTCTTTTTATAATTTTGCCTTTTGTAAAACATCATATAAATGGGATCATATAATATGTAGACTTTAAGGTCTGGTTCCTTTACTTAGCAAAATGCATTTAAGACTTATCCTTGTTGTTGTGTGAATTGATCCCTAGTCCTTTTTGTTGCTGACTAGTATTCTGTAATATGTATGTACCACAGTTTATTGATGGATCTTTAGAAAATTATATTGGTTATTTCCAGTTTTTATTGATTATCAGTAGAGCTGTTATAAATATTTGTATGCCAGTTTTTGTATGAATAAAAGCATTAAAAAATTCACTTAGGTAAATATCTAAGAATGGTATCACTGGGCTGTAGGGTGACTCTATTGAACTTTACAAAGAACTGTCAAACCCTCTCCCAAAGTGTCTGTATCATTTTGCAAGAGAGTCTTTTGTTTTTACTTTCTCCCCACAGCAAAATTCAATGTCGATAAAGCAGAATCAGGCCATCATGAATAAATGAATAATCAGAAAATGGAACAAAGTATAAAAACTCAAATTAGTGAGCTAAGCTATCAATTCATGAAATCTCTCTAAAGTACAGATGAAAGATATCAAAGACAAATATTATGAGACAAAAATTATCAGCTTAATGAATAGGCTTAGATACTCTAATAAACACTCCTACATAAAATAGTATTTCCCAAAGGTAAGAGCAGACAACAAGCTACAAAATAATCATAATGTTTCTTAACTGAGTTAGGGAACAGAAGACCAAGAGAATTCATTTATTGATTTAAAACTGTTTTCCGAAAGCATTTAAGCAGTAGAAGTACTTATTTTAACCCACTCGGGAAATAAAGAAGATACAAATGCAAAAAGTAAAAATTAAAATAAACAAAATTGAATTAAAATAAAGAGAATACAAATTCATAAAACTAGGAAACAAGTACAGAGAAAATTTAATAAAATTGTAAATAGTTCATACAAGACTCTTCTGACATATTTTAAAATAGAGATGAAATAGCTGATTTTATAGTAAAATATAATTTTTTAAAAAATTTCTCAAAGTCAAATAAAAGCTATACATTTAGCTATAACCATGAGAGAAAATATAAAATGAATTAAAGTCCTCCCTTTCAAAAAACACCAACTCAAAAGGATTCATGAGTATATCTTTTTTCAAAATGTCAGGCACTACATAAGACATATGCTATCTAAATTATGCTTGAACATATAAGAAAAGGAGCTTCTTGGTTCTTTTTAGACCGAATATAGCTCTGATTCAACAATTAATCAAATCAAAGAAAGAGAAGCTTTTCCTCAATCTCGCTTGTGAGTATAAATGTAAACATTCTAAATTAAACAAATGGATTCCAGGAGTGTACTAATAGAAATATACATCCCCAGCAAGCAACTACACCAGGATTACAATGATATTAGGAGTTGCGATAATGGAATCATCCCACTATTAGATAAGGAAAGCATATTCCATCTCACAGAGGCAAAATCTTTTTGCAGTACAACAAGACACAAGTCTTAGTAAACTTGATATAATTGAGAATATTTGAAACACTATACCAGGATAAAGATCAGACCTGCAGGTGAAACATTGGATGTATTTCCACTAAATCAAGAAGTAACATGTACCTGCTATTTCTATTTTATTACTTTGGAAGTGATAAAAAATATATAGTAAGAGAAGAAAGGAAATAAAATTTAGAGTAAAATATCACATTATCTCTTAATATTCATTCTGACAAATATTCCGTTTAAGAAAGGGGCCACCTCAGTGTCTCAAATTTTTTGAGCAACAGCTGGTATCATATGTTATTTCCTCAAGGGTTCAGTAATTTGAGAGAAATTGGTAAATGTATATTTACCAATAATAAATAAATATATATTTGGTAATAAATATATATTTGGTATATATTTGGTATATACCAAATATATACATACATACATACATACATACATATATATATAAAATATAATAAATATATATTTACCAATGTAAATTGGTAAATGTATATTTACCAAGTCGGGGAAGACTAGGAAAAATGTATTCAAGTCAAGTATAGTTGCATGCATTCACCAAATCTGTCACTTAAGAATTTGTAAAATAGGGGTGCCTGGGTGGCTCAGTGGGTTAAAGCCTCTGCCTTCGGCTCAGGTCATGATCTCAGGGTCCTGGGATCGAGCCCCACATTGGGCTCTCTGCTCAGCAGGGAGCCTGCTTCCCCCCTCCCTGTCTCTCTACCTGCCTCTCTGCCTGCTTGTGATCTCTCTCTCTCTGTCAAATAATAAATAAATAAATAAATAAATAAATAAATAAATAATCTTTAAAAAAAAAGAATTTGTAAAATAGAAGCTAATTCCCACTTCCTTAAGGCTGTCATTCAGATGTCACCTTATCAGACAGTCCTTCCCTGATTAGCACATCTAAAACAGCATCCCTCTCTCTCTCTAGCACTTTCTAGACCCTTGTCCAGCTTTATTACTTTCTGCATAGCAAACAGCATTATTACACAAGAATACATTTCTATTTCTTTGATTGTATTGTCCAAAAAACCCTATTCCACCACCACTTGAAAACACACTAGAAGCTAAGCTTTATAGGGATAGTAAGTGAGCCCTGAAGACATCTAAAAGAAGATGGGCACATATTCTTGAAGGAAACTGCAAGTGAACATCCCTGAGGTGAGATAACATGAACAGTGATTGAGAAACAGTCTAGGGAGCAGTGTGCCTAGAACAGAGTGAGCCAGAGAGAGATCTGTGGGACATGAAGTCACAGAGGCAGTCAGCAGCAAACGTACATAGGACCTTGTGGCTGGTGGTTAAAGACTTAGAACTTACTCTAAATAAGATGGACCCCCCCTTATTTTTTCTAAAATTTCTAGGTATCTAGGGAGCACTAACTCTCTGCTGTCTCTGTGGGGAGTAGGCTACAAAGAGAGGAGAAATTTAGAAGATTATTGAAATACTTCGAGTGAGACTCATGTGGTGGCAGTGGAATTGGTGAGAGATGGTCAAATCTGCAATATACTCTTAAAACAGAGCTGACCGAATTTGCTAATGGGTTGGATTCAGAGTAAGATGTCAAGAATGGTGTCAAAGATGTCAAAGAAAGATGTCAAGGATGACCAAGGCTTTGTGTCTGAACCACTGAAAGAATGGTTTTTCCATTTATATTGAGATCCTAAAGACTAGGAAAAGATCAGATTGTGTTCATTTGCTTTTGGTTTTGTTTGAGAAGAGGTAGGCAGAAATCAAGGGTGCAGTTGTAGGCATGTTAAGTTTGAGATGTCTATGGTACATCCGTATGGAGATGTTCAAGAGACCATTGGATATACCAAGTTCAAGTTGAAGGAAGTGGTTAGGATTGAGATATAAACTTAAGAGTTATTATCCCATTGATATAAAACCATGGGAATGGATAAAATCACCTGGCATGAGTGAGACTGGAGAAGAGGTCCTAGGACAAAGCTCTGGAGAGCTTTCCCATTTGATGGGGAAGAGGAGGTGACATCATCAAAAAAAACGACTGAAAAGGAGGGAATCCAGGAGCCCTAGAAGCTAAGTGAAGGAAGTGTCTCAGAGAAGGGAGCAATTCACTCCATTGATTGCTGCCATTACTTTTAGTAAGATGAAGACAGGGAAATGACCATTGAATTTAGCAACATAAAGGTCATTGGTGACAAAAGAAATTTCAGTGGATTGGTCTGATTGAAGTGGATTGGAGGAGGATGGAGGAGTGGCTGTGGATGCAGCAACTACAGAAAACTTCTTAGAGCAGTTCCACTGTAGGTGCTTGTAGAGAAACAAGATGGTGAATGGAAAGCAAAAAGAAGAGGAACAGTTGCAAAAGCCATGCTCTTAACTAGGCTCGAGAACCTAAGATTCAGTGGACAAATGGAGGGAAATAACTTTGATCAGAAAACAGTTCATCCTCACCAACCAAAAAGATGGTGGAGTGTATAAGTAGAGGTGTAGGTAAGGGGGTGAAGTATGTGGACATCTCCTTTGGTTGCTTCTATTCTCTGAGATAAAGGAGGAGACCGTGGAGATCTGAGAAGGGAAGAGTGAAACATTCGTGTTGGAAACTAGGGGCTAGAATTGACTACAGAAATGTGGAGTCCTCTACCCATTTGACATTATGGTCATACATTATGGTTATATAAAATGAAATGACTCAGCATTGTTCTCATCTCTAATCTTGTGAGTTTGCAAAGGGACAGGCTCCACGTGATGTCAAAACCTAGGGGAGCGAGGTGAATTGGTTTGTCCAAGTCCCATGTGTGCATGGTGGTAGAAACTGGGTTTTCTAATTCCTATTTAGGAGCGTTTTGCATAAACATCTAAAACCATAGGAATGCTGTCCATTTATTCCTTTTATTTTTGTTTTATCTCTTACTATTTTAACAGTACCCAATTTTCTTACCCAGGGAATACAGTGTAGACTGACCACTCAGAGTAATGATACTCTCTGCATTATTGCCATGATTTTCAACTTTCTTTGGGGTTACTTTATACAGGGCAACTATAATATATAGCACAAGCAGAAAGAGCCTATGAACTATTTATAGCATTACTCTAAATTCCAAGTTCCAAATCACTGGCTTTGAAATAAACTGTTGGCATTAAATCTGTGGATAAGAGATCTCTATATATGGAAATCCAGTGAAGCCCAAGTGCCCACTACATCAGGATTCTGGCTCCTTTCCAGTATATCATCTTTATCCATTCCAGCTAGAATATCTCTTTCCACATCCCCGAATATTCCAGACTAGTCTGGGAGCCATATACCTGAGACTGTGTAAGATTCCTCTGTATGGATCCTTCATGGTCAGAAAAAAAAAAAACCTACTTACTAACTGGTGCTGAACAATCAGTATTACCTAAAAATCACTGGGCATATTTGCATGAAAACTCATTCTATCATTTCAAAGGAATCTCTCATATATATTTTTTCTATGGCTTAAATGCAAAAAAAAAGATAATTGCACATCTATATATGGACTTGTTCCATTATGAACAATGTCAGGTTAGGTTATGATTTCTGATGAAGATGATGATGATAATGCCCCTAAGTACTGGAATTGATTTTTTTACAAATTATTCAAAAAGCCTGGGTGTCAAGATAAATCAAAGGCTTCAGAATAAAAATATACAGGATAATGCACAGGCTTTAGGGTAAAATGTACAGGGTAAAGGACCATTTATGGGAAACAGTGTGCATGTCTTACTTCCTTGACTTAGCATCCTTTGAGCACCATACAGCCTACTGATTTAAACTGTTAAACTGAATATAGTCAATGAACCAGCTTCCATAAAGTTTTATCAACTAAACAGTGTGCCTTCAGTAATGTTCTTTTCATAACTTTGGTTTGGTTTGGTTTTCCTTTTCATAACTTTTAGTTATTATTATAATTTGTATGTCAGATTTATTTTTTCTCCCTACCTAACACCAATAGAAACAGACTCAGAGGCCAGAGATTTAAGAATTAGAGCTAGGGTGATTGTGAGTGAGTTTAGCTGAAGGTCATGACTGGTTGGACTCTGATCTGACTAAGGAGATGGTGCTTCTCAGCTCATGAAGAGTTTTTCACTTTATGTACTCTGGGTTGTCTCTGCAGTGGTGCCCATGAAAGGCTTTCAGTTTTGTTTTGTTCTTTTTTTTGGCATCAAGAGCTCTTTAAAATTACATTTTATAGAGATCCTCAATATATAAAGCAGAAAAAAGTAATATTTAACTATTATTAAATATTAAAAAATTATCATTAACTATTTGTAAGGTCCAATTCATACCACTAATGAAAGAATGAGGCAATTTTTTATAAAAGGATATATTTCAAATCTGAAGGCCAAAGCTGAAGGTCATACATCAGCTTTAGCAAACAATTTGTCTCTGTATTTTGTGTGGTTGTACAGGATAATCCAAAAGTACATGGATAAGTCATTGTAAATGATAGGTTTGTTTGTTTGTTTGTTTTTGAAATCTTAGGTCAACAATCTCAAGACAGTTTTCAGTGGAACTGTCCAGAAGGCTGAATAAGAAACAATGGAAAGTTGAATCATTAACAATATGTAGAAGTTGCTCATAGTCTTTATGGAGAGAAAGAGGAAAGAAAGGAAAGAGGAAGGAAGGAAGGAAGGAAGGAAGGAAGGAAGGAAGGAAGGAAGGAAGGAAGGAAGGAAGGAAGGAAAAGAAAGAAAGAAAGAAAGAAAGAAAGAAAGAAAGAAAGAAAGAAAGAAAGAAAGAAAGAAAGAAAGAAAGAAAGAAAGAAAGAAAAGAAAGATGACAAGCATCCAATATTTACACAAAAACATTATTGGTACAATATTGTCATTACAAGACTTGTTATCATGTGGCTGATTATAGTGGAAGGATTATCACATGTAGTAATAATGGCAGGAAGGCACTACTTTTTCCATCTTACCTGAGTGGGCATTTGGGCTCGATTCTTTTTTTATAGTTGAATTCCAAGACATGAGGTGCCTTATGAAACATACGTCTATGAGTATGTTCCCAGATAAACAGAGAGATGGCAGGAAGTACCTCATGCAAATGCAAAGTAATCAGGAGACATAAGAGCAATAATTAATGTGCTGCTCTCCATTTTGTTGGATTTGGCATAAAATCATTTTGAGCCAGCAAAAATGGATTTTTTAATCATTAAAAATGATTCTAAATCATTAAGAAGTTAAACCCGCGTCATACACTTGCAAAAGAGGCTCCATAAAACACAACTAGAAGAGCCCCTGGCAGGAAGCTTTTGGTAATTGAGTGAAAAATCTCAAGGTCAGAATCATCTCATGTGCTGTCAGTTGGGGGCCGAAGGCACTGTCTGGCCTTTGAGTGATGCAGCTTTCTTGACCTCTTACCATTTTGTGCACTGTCTGAGCTGAGCATCTGTGAATGAGAGCTAACTCTCATTAGCACTAAGAAATAGTTAGAGGAAACTGCCACCTCTGAAATTTTCCAACTCCCAAATTCTCGAACAAGACCCACAGAGAACATTTCATCAAGAAGTGAAATGAATCTGGGGTGCCTAGGTGGCTCAGCCCGTTAAGTGTCCAACTCTTGGTTTCAGCTCAGGTCATGATCTCATGGGTCATGGGATCGAGCCTTGCTTTGGGCTCTGCGCTCAGCATAGAGTCAGGCTGGGATTCTCTCTCCCTCTTCCCTCTCCCTCCGCCCCTCTCCCTACTCCCACACTATTTCTTGCTCTGTTTCTCTCTAAAGTAAATAAATAAATCTGAAGAAGAAGAAGAAGAGGAAGAAGAAGAAGACGACAAAGAAAAGTGGATTTTTAAAAAGATGTGACTTTATTAAGGATATGGCCTTAAATGCTTTTGTTGAGTGGTACAGTGTGGAGTCAAAAACATTGAACAGTCAGAATGAGAATCTCAGTTCTGACTTCTGATCTAACACAATTATTTTTGGGTGGGTGAGACTGCTGGAGTTTGCCTCATTGGGTTAAGTCAAACACCCTTCTGCTTCAGTTTGGGTTCCCCAAAGCAAAGCCTGAGATAAGGTAGTTTATGTGGGAGGTGATTTCGAGAAGCAAGAATGAGAAAGCAGGAAGGGTCACATAGGGAAGAAGAGAAAATTAAGAGCAGACAAAAGGAGACTAATTCCATCAGAACCTTCTGGGATGCATACAAGCATAAAGACGGGGACTGGAACCTTTATCCATCAGCGCCTGCCCCTCATTGAGGGAGGATTGCCTCTAGGGATGTTCGCTTAGGTGTGTTGTGGCTGCACCTTCCCAGGCCCATCAGACTCCAATGCACCAGAGAAGGCTCCAGGGAAAGCCCCTCCTCAATGTACTGGGGAGTGGCAAAAGCAAGCTTGCTAGAACTCTGTGCACTATAGCTTGGCTGGAATGAATGGTGGGCCAAAGAGTTGTGCCTGGGGCATGAAATAATTATCATCTGTTATCCCACCCAGTTCTCCATGTGTTGTAGAGAATCCCATGAGCAGATCGGCTGGAATCCCCCATAATGGTCAGTCTTCACTCACCCAGACTGTTGAGTTTTTGGTCGTTCCTGAAAGGGGCACTCATTCACTCATGCATCCATTCATTTATTCCTTAGTTATGTTTTGTGTGTCTGCTACATGTCTGGAACTGTTTTAGGTGCTAAGAGTGCAGCAGTTAACAGAAGAGAAAAATCCCCATGTCAGGGAGGAAGACAGACATGTGAAATATATAGTTTGTCATAAGTATCAGGAAGAAAAATAAAACAGAGAGGAGCTCAGGGGGTGCCAGAAGGCTACTCAGGAAGGCTGGAAGATGAACAGAAGAGACCTGGTAATTCATCAAGCTCAAATCTGTTTAATGTAGCAAATTGCCTTCATCTGGCCACATCTCAGAGAACCAATGAGCAAGTTTATAGAAAAGAACAACTATTCCTGTGTTATCTCTTTTAAAGATATTAGCTTATTTTCAGGCAGATTCTGCCCACCGGAATTAACACAGTCCTCAGTGTGAATCCAAGGTGCAGATTCTCCAAGGAGAGTCAAGAGATTCAACACATCCTTACAGCTTCAGCCCCCTGAGTTTTTCCTACATTTTTCAAAGTGAGGATTTCACCTTTGTGTATGGTATTCAGGTGTCAAAGGCCATCCTACAAAAATAAAGATCTCACATATTAATCCGTTACTGGTAAACACAGAGTTTTTGCTCTGTGCTCATGTCAATCCTGGTCGTTGGTCTCATGAAAGTCACAGTTTAGTTGCAGCTTAAGTTATGGCCAAGACTCTCCAAATAACAGTAAGTGATACCAGTGGGAGCACAGGATCGTACTGGTCTACATGGTGCCTATTAAAAGTAGGTGGTAAAAATCTTGAAGAAAGGCAGATTATATAACAAAGATTTCTCAAAACACCTGGATTATGAAAAGGATCTTAAAGAATAGGTAAATTTTAGCAGAGGGGGTTGATGGCGGCATATTCTACATGAGACAGTGATGGAGGAGAGGGAGGATGGCTGCCTAACTGAGGTGGTTACTGGGGAAAGTTGCATAAATTGGGTAGGGTTGTGTTAGGTGTTGAGAAAGTCCCCAACATTGGTTCACCCAACAGCAGTGGAGTATGCACCAGTCACTGCCAGTACATGGGACACATACAGCAAAGGAGTAGGGGATGAGACAGGTGGTCTCAGGACACAAGAGCAGAGAGAGCAATGGCACATGTCAGGGTGGGAGGGAGCAGGAAGTCTTATTGGGTCACATTGGTTGTGACCCAAGACGGTTACCCAAACAGGGGGTAAGCATGAAGTTCAAAGCGTGGTAGCAGAAATAGAAAAAATATATGAGTTTCTATGAAAAAGAAGTCAACTGAATTTAGTAATTGATGGGTATAGAGGTTGAAGGAGGAGACATATTGAACCTGAGTTTTTGTTGTTGTTTTGTTTTGTTTTGTTTTGTTTAAGCCTGGGAGAATACAGGTGCCATGAACAGGAAAGTGGAAGGCATGGAAAGAGTGCATGCTTTCTGCAGTTGAGGAATTCTGTCTCGGAAAAAAAATACGTACATACATATATACATACATGCATAAAATCACTGTATCACATCCCTTTGAAGTTAGAGAGAGAGCCGGCATTTGTGCTGAACACTACAGAGAGCACGTAAAGTAAATGAAACAGTGTCCCAACCACCAAAGATAACAGTTGTCATCTCCATTCTATGGATGAGGAAATAGGAGATTCGGGAAGTTACAATTAGCTCAATTGGCAAAGGAAGATGGGGTTCCATGCTAAATCCATTTGACTCACAAGCCTGCATTCTCCAAGTGCTGATATCATCACAGGTTAAAGCACTGGATTATTTTCTGATTATAAAAGTAATTTAGTTTAGCTAGTAGTTGTTAACGTTAAATATTTGTAATTTCTTTCTTCATACAATAGTAACACATGTCACTTGTGATAAAGTTCAAATATCAAAGATGTAAATGTGAAGAGTGCCTGAGAGGCTCAGTCAGTTAAGCATCTGACTCTTGGTTCTGGCTCAGGTTGTGATCTCAAGGTCGTGAGATCAAGCTCCACATCAGTCTCTGCCCTGGGTGTGGAGTCGGCTTAAGATTCTCTCTCTCTCTCTCCCTCTGTGCCTCCCTCCTCTGCTCTTACTATCTCTCTCAAAACAAAACAAAACAAAACAAAGATGTAAATGTTAAAGACTCCTGGCGTCTGGGTGGCTCAGTGAGTTAAGCCTCTGCCTTGGCTCAGGTCATGATCTCAGGGTCCTGGGATTGAGCCCCGCATCCGACTCTTCACTCAGCAGGGGACCTGCTTCCCCCCTTCCCTCTGCCTGCCTCTCTGCCTACTTGTGATCTCTCGCTCTCTCTCTGTCAAATAAATAAATAAAATCTTTTTAAAAAATGTGAAAGATTCCAATTACTTCAACCCTCCCCTGCCCAGAAAGTATAGTGCATAGTATTAATATATATTAGTATAGGTTGAGTTCTCTATTAATTCTGGTTTTTAAATAAGTCTTACTACTTTGCTACACCTTGTCTGTTTATATTAAAAGTCATCTATTTAGGTCTATGAGATGAGGAGCCAATTATCACATTCATGGCGAAACCTTAGGGGTATGTGAAATGACTTAAGTTCTTTATGAGAGAAAAGAATATTCTTTCCAGTTCTTCTTTCTTGGATAATCTAATTCTCTGGGTTTAACCTATTTCTCTCAATCTCCATACATTCAGATTTCAGGCCAAGGAATCAGCTTTATAACTTCTGATATTACCCACTCTGCAGTGATGGGCATTTCTTTCTTCATTTCTCATCTCCATGATCAACTTTTTCATTAATACAAATATACCAGCCTGTATCTCTCAACTTCCAACCTTAGAGAAACTAATTCAGATTCAAATTACCACGTGTGAGTAATGCATTGACATGCATAATGGGAATGTCAGTAGGGAGAATACGGGGTTGTTTTCTCAAAGGGAAACACACATAAATAAATGATAAATGAGTAAGGCAAAACATAGGTTGAGTAGAAAAGATTAGTATGCTTTATTGACCCATATTTTGTCCCAGTCACTGCCTTAAGCACTGAGATGCAGCAAGGAACACAAAAGACAATTCCATGAAGACAAAGCTTAATCTCTACGGGGAGACGACTAAACAAGTGAGCAAGGATGAAAATTACAGATTGTGATAATGTAATGAAGGAAACAATTAGCTGAGAAAATAGCAGGTGTCAGGGGAGCCTCTTTAGAACAAGCAATCAGAAATAGTTCCTTTGAGCTGAGCCCTGAAGAATAAGAACCAGTCTGGTCTTCCTACTGTCACTACGCTCTTTTTCAATCTTCACCTTGATTGAACCTGATCTGATCTCCATGCCTACAACTATGCAGTTGACATTTGCCAGAAAAAATCATATCTTCAGAGTGCCTGGTCTCACTTTTAAATTCTTCAACACAAACATCAAATAGGCATATAAGACCCCCTAGAAATCTTACTGAGCCCCCTAAAGAGTGCTTTTTACACAACTAGTCAAAAATCCCAGCAGAGAGTAGGGTCCAAAACAGATGGCTCAAAGAACTTTTTGAATAAAAGGATCTCTGGGAGGCAGATTTAAGGAAGACACCAAGGAGTGCCTGGGTGGCTCAGTCAGTTAAGAATCTGCCTTTGGCCCAGGTCTTGATCCCAGGGTCCTGGGATTGAGCCCCACATTGGACTCTTTGCTCACTGGGGAGCCTGCTTCTCGATGTCCCTCTGCCTGCTGTTCCCCTCACTTGTGCTCTCTTTCTCTGTGTCAAATAATTAAATAAAATCTTAAAAAAAAAAAAAAAAGAAGGAAAGAAAGAAAAACACCAAGAGATGTCCTTAATATCCTCAGAGATGAGCAAAAGTGGAAAGCTGTTACCTTCTAAAATCTGAAGGGACAAGAGGAGAAGGAAGCAGTATCACAGAATGTGGAAGGTGCTGGAGTCATGACAAGAAGCCATCTCCCAGGAGCATACATTCTGGAGGGATCAGGGGGAAAACAACTAGAGTTTTCTCTCTCCTGCCCTCAATCTTCTGCCAGTGCCTTCCACTGACAAACCCAACCAGGAGACAGCGGACAAGGAAGATAAGATGAGAGGGGAGGCTTGTAGGCTGCAGAGCAGTGCAGAGAATAAGGACTAGGCCACTCTCCCAGATGCTGATTTCATGCCTTCCCTTTTACCTCAAAAGCCCACATCTGTGCTACAGTCACTTTGGAAATTACTTCAACCATTCCCTAAAAATTTGAGCATAAATTTACCACCTGACCCACTGATCCCATTCCCAAATATTTACCCAAGAAAGATGAAAATTCACCCAAAACCTGTGCATGAATATTTAGAGGGCCTTTCTTCAGAATTCCCTGGAAATAACTGGAAATAGCTCAAATCCATACAATGGCATTCCACTCAGCAATAAAAAAAAAAAGGATGAGTCACTGATAGATGTAAAATGTATAAAACATAGATGGATTTCAGGTGTGTTGTTAAAGGCAAAAAGTCTTAAAGGTTGGTCTTTTTTATGGCTGAGTAATATTCCATTGTACATATGTATCACATCTTCTTTATCTATTCATCTATCAATAAACACTTGGGCTGGGGCGCCTGGGTGGCTCAGTCGTTAAGCGTCTGCCTTCGGCTCAGGTCATGATCCCAGAGTCCTGGGATCGAGCCCCGCATCGGGCTCCTTGCTCAGCAGGAAGCCTGCTTCTCCCGCTACCACTCCCTCTGCTTGTGTTCCCTCTCTCGCTGTGTTTCTCTCTGTCAAATAAATAAAATCTTAAAAAAATAAATAAATAAATAAACACTTGGGCTGATTCCATATCTTGGCTATTGTAAATAATGCTGCTATAGATATAGGGGTGCATGCATCCCTTTGAATCAGTATTCTTGTATTCTTTGGATAAATACTCAGTAGTGTGACTACTGGGTCATATAGTAGTTCTGTTTTTCATTTTTTTGAGGAACCTCCATACTGTTTTCCATGGTAGCTGCACCAGCTTGCATTCCCGCCAACAGTGTAGGAGGGTTATTTCTTCTCCACATCCTCACGAACACCCGTGTTGGTGTTTTTGATTTTAGACATTCTGACAGGTGTGAGGTGGTATCCCATTGTGGTTTTGATTTGCATTTCCCTGATGATTAGTGATGTTGAGCATCTTTTTATGTGTCTGTTGGCCATCTGGATGTCTTCTTTGGGAAATGGAATATTATTCAGCCAATAAAAAGAATGACATCTTGCCATTTGCAATGACATGGATGGAACTAGAGAGTAAAATGCTAAGAGAAACAAATGAATCAGAGAAAGCCAAATACCATATGATTTCACTCATATGTGGGATTTAGGAAACAAAACAAATGAGCAAAAGCAAAAATAAAAGAGACAAGCCAAAAAACAGCATTGTAACTATAGAGAACTCACAGATGGTTACCAGAGGGGAGCTGGGTGAGGGGGTGGGTGAAATAGGTGAAGGAGCTTAAGAGCACACTTATCTTGATGAGCACTGAGTAATGTATAGAATTGCTGAATCACTATATCATGCACCTGAAGTCAATTTAACACCGTATGTTAAGTACACTAGGATAAAAATTTAAAACAGAAACTACATACTATATGAAACAATATGCTACTTTGAAAAAAGCAGAACTATAAGGACAGAAATCATCAGACCAGCGGCTGGCAGGGTCTGGGGCAGGGAGAAGGGTTGGCTATTAAGGGCACAATAGAATTTTAGGGGCACCTGGGTGGCTCAGTTGGTTGGTTAAGCACCTGACTCAAGATTTCAGCTCAGGTCATGATCTCAGGGTCATGAGATTGGGCCCTGTGTCAGTCTCCACATTGGGTGTGGAGCCTGCTTGGGATTCTCCCTCTCCCTTTGTCCCTCCCCCTCTCACTCGTTTGTGTGCTCTCTCTCTAAGAAAAACAACAACAGAATTTGGGAGGGATGATAGAACACTTATATCAATTGTGGCAGTGACTACATGTGTTTGTCAAAACGCACAGAACTTGATACTAGGGGCGCCTGGGTGGCTCAGTGGGTTAAAGCCTCTGCCTTCGGCTCAGGTCATAATCTCAGGGTCCTGGGATGGAGCCCTGCATCGGGCTCTCTGCTCAGCAGGGAGCCTGCTTCCCTCTCTCTCTCTGCCTGCCTCTCTGCCTGCTTGTGATCTCTCTCTGTCAAATAAATAAATAAAATCTTTAATAAAAAAGAAAA
>CM053619.1:5214981-5230009 GCA_028646535.1 Procyon lotor
CTGTGTGCATTTCTACCGTCCCCCTGATCCCAAAAAGGCAATATCCCTCAGGTATTTCTAATCTAGTATCCAGCTCCTTGTCTCTATTTATAATGGATATTTTATGCTCCTTTTTTTATTAGTATAATTTCCTGAGTATAGGATTCCCCTACACTTTGGCATGTGAATCTCCACGGGTTTGTTTTTTCTAATTCCTCTAACTTTATATTGAATTTTACCAATAATTTGTAATTCATATTGCATTATATATACATATATCAACCCCCATGTCATCCCTTTAAGATCTTTTTTATAGCTTCTACTCTATACTTGTGCTTTTGACAATCTCTCTATACATAACTTTTTTTTCTCCTTTTTTAAGTGTTCTGGTTTTTCAGCATTCTGCCATTCTTGCCAAATTATCCATTTCACAACTCCACCTGATTTCCAGAGGTGAACTCCTATACTTCAGCATTTCATTTTCAATTGGTAGAATTTAAGTTTCCCAGGCATTTTAAAATTCACTGAGAATCTTGCCCTTTATTTTCTAAGCAAACCATAATTTAACAAGTTACAAAATAAGTATGCATTTATCATTTATAACTTGCTCTTGCTCCAACAGTAGGTATGTGAACTACCTTCGGATTACCTCGTTTGTTATTTCATGAAATATTAAAAACAGCCTTCATGGGGACACCTGGCTGGCTCTGTTGGTAGAGCATGAAACTCTCAATTTTAGGGTCATGAGTACGAGCCCCATGTTGAACATAGAGTTTACTCTCTCTCTCTCTCTCTATATATATATATATACTAATATATATTAATAATCTATAATATTATATAAAATATAATATTATATATATTTTTAAAATAGCTTTCATGAAGGAGAGTACCCAACTGACATCCAAAAAGCAGAGAAATGCTTGATTCAATCTGATTCTTTTAAAATCCTCGACATATTATTTGTCTTCCATTTATTTTAATTTTCTAACTGTTTTCTACACATAAAGCAATTAAAACTTTCTACGTACCAAACATTACTTGCTCCTAGTTTCCTGTTATTGTGAATACCCCATCCAACCATTGGAGACTGTGCCTGATGCCTCTTTGTCCGGCTCAGGGGTGGCTGTGTGAGCAGTCTGAGCTGCTTCCAGTAGCATTTTCTCATCACACTATATTTTAAACTTCGGACCTGCTAACAGACTCAGTCTCAGCTGCTCCCCTCACAAAAAAAGAAATAATTATGTGATGTGATAGAGGTGTTAGCTACCCCTAAGGTGCTAATCATATTGCGTATAGAGATGTAGCAAATCAACGCGTGATTGAACTTACACTTGAACTTACACTGTATTATAGGTCAACTGTATCTCAATAAAAATAAATTTTGAAAAAGCACACAGTGGGGGCACCTGGTTGGCTCAGTCGGGTAAGAGTCCCACTCTTGATTTCAACTGAGGTCATGGTCTCAGGGTCCTGCGCTCAGTGTAGAGTCTGCTTGTCCCTCTCCCTCTGCTCCTCTCTGCCCCAGCTCCCTCTTTCTCTCTCAAATAAAAAAGAAAGAAAAAGCACACAGTGTGGGTTTTTTACATTCTAAATACATTTTTGTATTGTATGAATACAAAGGAAAAATGGTTTTCTTTAATGGGAAGAGGAAAAAACAAATGGAAAGATGAACAGGAATGGAGAAATGGCCAAGGACTGTGAAAAAAAAATCATTGACAAAAGAAATCCAAATTGACAATAAACACAAGGAAAATGTTTAATATGAGGTTCAAAATGTGAAAATTGAAATCACAAGATGCCTCTATTCATCTATCAGATGGACAAGATTAAATACATTCTCAACCATAGAACTTTGGGAAATACCTAGGAAATTGCATTCTCATTGCTAGGAAAAGGTGAATTAGAATATTCTCTCTAAAATTAGTTCAGCAAAATGTATCAAAAGCTTTCAATTATGAGTAGAATCTCTACAGAAGTTTCTAGAAATTTAATTTCTTCATTAAAGGAAATAAACGGCTACGTGAGCAAACTCTTACCCATCTGTATAATTATAGCAACATTATTTAGAATAGTATAAAAGGGGAATTGGCTCTATAAGTTAGCATTTCTGTGCGATGAAAGCACAAAGCCATTAGAAATCACATACTATAAGAATACAAGAGAATTTTTTTATAGCATATTGCTAACTAAATTAACATAGTATGAAATAATATGGGTGGTTTAATTATAATTATTTTTGAATTTTGACATTTGTATACATGCATAGGACAGAATAGGGTTGATGCCAAAAATTATTAGTGGCCACTTGGGGAGGTCAGATAGGGAGAGACTTTTATTTCCTCTTTTTGGGCTTTTCTATTTTCCAAACTATTTATAATAAATAAGCCTAACTCTTTTTTTAAAAGTCAACCCTTAGGATCACTGAAAATATCCCAGAACTCAACCTCAGTATTTACCTATTTCCTTTTTTCCTCTAACTTATCTGATTTTACCCAAACAAGAATGATTAAGGGGGTGAGGGAACATACCATCTCCTTTTTATTTCCATTTTGTTACTAATATTCCAACTGTATTATTTTTTGTGCCATGAACTATGTATCAGTGATTGAAAAAGAATCAGCATCATGCCAGTTACTAGAACCAATTATAATGATAGCAAATGATCCGTGGTGTTTCCTGAGTTCCAGGAACTGTTCGAAGGGGTGTGTGTGTGTGTGTGTAATTCTCACCCAATAGCTCTAACTCCATAAAATAAATTGATCTGGGAGAGAGAGAGAGAGCATGAGTGGGAGGAAGGGCAGAGGCAGAGGGAGAGAGAGAATCCAAACAGACTCCCCTGCTGAGCATAGAGCCCAACCTGGGACTCAGTCTCAGGACCCTGAGATCATGACCTGAGCCAAAACCAAGAGTCGGACACTTAACCAACTGAGCTACCCAGGTGCCCCTCCATGAAATAAATCTTACCAGCATCTGCCTTTTATGAGTGAAGACACTGAGAAGACAGATTGAGTGATCCGCCTAAATTCACACAGCTAGTGCATGTCCAAGCCTAGATTCAAGTGCAGTCAGTCTGCCTAGCATCTGTGTCCAAATCACCAAAAGATTCTATTCCTACAGGGATATCCTAGAAATAAGCAAAGAGCTCTGTGTGGCTCTTGTTTTCTGCTCTTCTTTCTTGCAGTATTTAGACTAAGGCAGGGGTTAAGTAATAATTTGAGGGCTGGCCTGGGTCCTTAACTACCACTTATAATATTATTTCTACAGAAAAAAATCACTGTGCATTCCAAACGACTGACCTACAAATGAAATTTCTGAACTGTCTATTTGCAAGTTGGGGGTTGCCTGTATATCTCACAAGGAAATTATTACCAAGGGAAAGACATGTGTTTCCATCCAAAATAAATGTCTGGAAATTATTTGGCCTTTGAATAAACTCAGGCCATCCATCTTTAGCCAGGAGTTTACTCTGAGGACTCTTCATCAAGTGCTTACAATGTGAATAAAGAGTTTTCGGAATGCTAACATCAAGTCACAGACATGGTTCTGGAAGCCTTAGAATTTTCACATGGGTACAGACATGCTCCTGGAAGAAAGTCCTTAGGGGCTGCCTGGCCTTCTTGAAGAAGAGGCAGAAAAGCATGAGAGCTGAGCATTTCCTGATTCTTTTAGAAGTAAATGAATGTTGTGCTTTGTACTTCAATGAAGAAGAGATATCTAGGAGAGAGAAAAGACTAAAAGACAGCAGAGCTTTGAAGTTGCATAACTTTGGGGTGCCTGGGTGGCCCAGTGAGTTAAGCCTCTGTCTTTGGCTCAGGTCATGATCTCAGGATCCTGGGATCGAGCCCCACATTGGGCTTTCTGCTCAGCGGGAAGCCTGCTTCCCCCTCTCTCTCTGCCTGCCTCTCTGCCTACTTGTGATCTCTCTCTGTCAAATAAATAAATAAGATCTTCTTAAAAATAAATAAATAAAGTTGTATAATTTTTATTGTTTTTAAATTTGTTCTAATATATGCTCGGGTTAGCCTGCTCAAAGTGGACCGCACATTCAACCGGTTGTAACAATCACCTACCGAACTCTCTCCATCCAGTTTTCTAATTGCAGTAAACAGATTCTGATTTTGCTTAATTTCCCTTTCCAAAAAGTAAAGCTGTCACAGAATTTTACAATTATGTAAAAGCCATGAAGTAATAGGATATTGTAGCCTTGGAAAGATATCTATTTGGTGGTACACACTTTCTCCTTCAATAAGAGAATATGTGGATGCTAGAAATTATGCAAAGCTTCACTAGCTGAGAAACGAAGAAAGTCTAAGGATACAGTTTACAGTTCTATTGAGAAAAAAACACCTCTTTGGGTAAGCCGGAAGAAGCAACCAACGCTCCCACATTGCAGAGATACTAGCCCCATTGTCACAAAATGAAAACTTTACAAGAGTAAGAAAGAACAAAATCAAAATCTACACTTATAATGGAAAAAGCAGTCATGGGCATCTGAAGTCCCACAAAGAACAATGGCCAGCTTTATTACCATAAAGAAAAATTTGAACTGGAAAAGTAAAAACCTTTACCAGTAATGGCTAAGAAACTCATTGTTATGAACAGAATGTTTATTTTCCCTCAAAATTCACCTTTTGAAATCCTAAACACTAATGTGATGGTATCGGGGTACAGTCTTTGGGAGGTGATTAGATCACGAGGGTGGAGCCTTCGTGAATGTAATTAGTGCCCTTATAGAAAAGATTCCAGAGAGTTCTCTTGCCCCTTTCACCGTATGAGGCCACCTTGAGAACTGTCATCTGCACACCGGGAAGAAGGTTCTTGCTGGATGTTGGATCTGCCAATGCCTTAATCTTGGACTTTCCAACCTCCATAACTGTAAGAAATAAATATTCATTGTTTAAGCCATCAGGTTGATGGCCTTTTTGTTATAGCAGCCTGAATGGACTAAGACATTCATTCTGGCGGTGTTTAGAACCAGATTGCTACAACAGGCACAAAATTTTGACACATCTGTTTGTCACTAGCTTGTTTTTTACATGTAACAGACTTGCAGTTACATCTGGTTCTTAGAGGTTAGAGGCCCAGGAATAATCCACATGTCCAGCTATCTTAACAAATAGTAGCCGATTACTTTTCTTCTGCTTGCTGAAAGGAGTGTCTTTTTTTTTTAGGATGGGAAAAAGACCTTTTGGTCATTCATCAGCTCTGTTAGCGAACACTCTGTTGGTTTGTAACCTTCTTGGAGTTTCCCTGGTGAAGTCTGAAAATGGCCCCTGTATTCAGAGGGCAGGGATGGATTGAAGAAAGGGTCAGGGCACTCCAGGCTAGTAGGTGACAGTCTTACTAAGCAAAGGGAACTTATGTATGAGACTTATCTTGGGCAGTCACAAGACAAATGGATCCTCACACCAGCCTACCAAGTCTTAAAAGTTTACAAAGAGACCCTAACTGGGTTTAGTCATGTATACCATGCAGGTGATCTCAACACCACACCACTATGTCGAGGCTATGACCTTGGAACAAGCCCTGGAAGTGGGAGAGACGAGCAAAACCCACATTGCAAGGATAGGGAAGGGAGAGAAGAAACTCTGAGTGCCTGGGTCCACCTCACGGGTCAATCGGTGGTCACATCTTTTTTGATGACCTCCCCCAACACCACCCTAAATCCCAGAACATGGGTTTGACCTCTCGAAGATTCTGAGGCATATCCTCATATAACTATTCTACATGAAGGTGTAATTTTATTGAATTAATGATTTTTTTGTTTCAATTTTTTTTAAAGATTTTATTTATTTATTTGAGAGAAAGAGAATGAGAGAGAGAGAGAGAGCACGAGAAGAGAGAGGTCAGTGGGAGAAGCAGACTCCCTGCCCAGCAGGGAGCCTGATGTGGGACTCGATCCCAGGACTCCAGGATCATGACCTGAGCCCAAAGCAGTCGCTTCACCAACTGAGCCACCCAGGTGTCTCTGTTTCCATTTTTAAGTCCAGTGATACAGACAGAAGGTTAGAACTACACCCCCTGGTATGCTAGCCACTGGCCACAGATGACTAATAAACCCAGGAAATGTAGCTGCTCTGAACTGGAATGCACTGGGAATGTAGAACACATACAGGATTTGAAGACTGAGTACCAAAGAATGGAAAATATCACCATAATAATGTTTATACTGTTTACATGTTGAAATGATAATATTTTGGGTGTAGTATACTAAATAAAATACATTTTTAACATAAATTTCATCCACTCTCTGTCCTGCCATGTGCTCTAGGAGAATGATCTCTGAGGTCTGAGTGAGCCAGACTTCCATACTGGTGGGTTTCTGGTCTGAGGATGAGAAGAAAGAGAGATTGAAATATCCTGTCCTTTTCTCCTCTCCCCAATTCAGGGCAATGTTTCCTGTAGACACTGGGTGTCTTCGTGACTTTAGTTCCCACCTGGTGGCTCCTGCCCCAAGGCTTCATCTTTCACTGGGCTCTGACAATACAATGTCCTCCTTTTGACACTTTGGAGGTACTAGTCACTGGCTGCTTCGCCATCCTTTGCTGGTTCCCTCAACCCCACCCACTCATCAGGTCATCTCTTCATTAATGCCTTTCACTTGAAGGCTAGGGAGAGTTCTGCTTCCTGCCAAGACCTACTGATTCTTTTCCCCTACATACCAACAGGAAAAACCCAAATCCAGGGCCTGCTGACAAGATGTCCTACATTAGGTTAAGATGAGTTTGATGCACGGAAATCAGCCTACTCTTCTTAACTATTCAAAGGCTTTGCGTAGTGACCAAGGTGCTGTGCTGAGCTCCATGGTGACCCAAAATTCCCAAGTCCTACTTTCACCTCAGGAATGTGAGGAAATGAGGGAAGCCCACAGAAAACAAAATATGCAGCTGAAAGAGAAAGTGTCCACAGAGTTACCAGTACCGTGTTTGAGAGTTTGGATGAGGAAGAAATATGTGAGTGTGGTCAGGGTTTCTCACTCAGACTTGAGATCATTTCTCTAGCAAAAGGTAAGAAACAGTGGTCTGGAATATAAAATCTGGGCAAAAGAGTGGTAAATGGTTATAATAAGCATTGTTCGTGCTTCTCTAGTACTTTGTATGTGCCTAACAGTCTGCTAAATACTGTACATGATAATTATAGCTATCACTTCCACGTAGTGCTTGAAACCTTACGTACTTTCCAAGCATTTTATGGGCATTGACTCATTTATTCCTCATAACAACCTCAAGAGATGAGTAGCATTAAAAGATAAACTGAGGCATGTTAAAAATTTTAAGAGTTTATTTTAGCAAAAATCTATTCGATCAGACAGTGCCAAACCCAGAAGTGGTTAGAAATGCCCCAGCAACAGGAGGCAGGGGTAAGACTTTTACGGAGAAGACACAAAAGCAAAGCGAGGAAATTGGCTGGCTACAGCTTAAGTTTGCCTTATTTGAGAAAGGCTTGATGGCTGTTTGTGACTGTCTTTAGGTTTTAATTTCTTAACCTTCAAGCTTTTAAAGGCTCAGGTTCTGAGTTGCTAACATAGGCTGCTAAAGCATTAGGACCACATGTCTTGCTTAACTAATTAAAAATAGTATTGGAGTCCCCATTTTACAGGTGTGAAACCTGGGACACAGATTGGTTTCATCAACTTGCCCAAGGTCTCCTGGCCAGTGACAGAACTGAGAATCAAGCCAGGCATCTCAGCTTTAGAAACTGCATTGGTAGCCACTGTGCCCTACATCCTCTTAGGGTGAATCTCTGGAAAACAGTTAAATCTTTCAGCTGATTCTCACAACAAAAATTCTCATCCTATACAGTTCTAAGGAGGATGGAGCCTCAAAATAGCTTTTATAACTTGCCAAGATGTTGACTATTCAGCATTATACTGTCGTGCCTCCCAAAGAGTCCTGGAAAATAAAGTGGGGCCAGACCCTAGAGAGCTTTCAGTACAAGGATAGGTATTTTTGAAGATCTGTGAGGTTTCTTCACTTGACTCTTCATTTCCCCCCATGTCTCATGTTCATACCACCCATTCATGATCTTTGACTCCTTTTCCACATCAGTCCCATCTCCGTCTTCTTTTCTTCAACAGCTTACCTTTTTTTCTTCATCTTTCTTCCTGCATGAATTTCGACAATACTAGATACTCAACAGCTGTCATAATCCTATCCATTTTCCCCACCCTGACTTTTCATGTAGATAGATGAATCTGACCACGGCAGCTTCTGAGTCCAATTTGGATCACCCTATACCATCGTTATGGATTATCAACTTAAAAGGATTGGTTCGGGGCTAGAAATAGTAGGGTGCTGGAACTAGCTCTCATGGGCTTCGGAGAGCCAATTGTGTGGACCTCTTCCCAACTTTGGGTTCAGTGATGTCACCCTGGTAGTTTGAAATCAGCCATGGTGAGAGTATTTGTGCTATGGCTTCCAAATGTTACAATCAAGACTTCTCTCGCGCGCGCACTCTCTCTTTCTCTGTCCCACGGTCTCTCTGTTTCTGTCTTTCTCTTTTTGAGAGAAAGTGTATTTGCCGGTTGCTAAACATTCCACTACACACTACTGGATGCCCATAACCTAATTTAGGTACATGAGACCTAAGGAGATATTTAATCAGGCTTTGGGGAAATCATTGAAGAAGAGGCTCTTCCTCAGATAGAAGATTATAAAGAAATGAGATCACAAACTACTGAAAAAATTTAGTTCACCACGAGAGGACCCGACCAGATGATAAAGTTGACACACATGAGAAGATCAAAGAAATCTAGAATCAGAACCCTGACTGTGTGAACTTCTGAATCAACCCCCCTGAAGTCCATTTACCTCTTTATTCTTCCGTTTAATGAGCCAATAGAGTCTCTATTTTAAAACCAGTTTGAATTGGGATTTTTTTTTTTATCATCATCAATTGAAAAATCTTGAGTTGATACACAGCTCTGACTTATGGCAAGAATACCATATTGCACAACCCCAAGGGGATCATTCACATTGAAGTCATTGTAAAGACCAGTCCCTGGAGCTGGATGGGACCCAGCTTGCATCATGTGTGGGGTATGCAGTGGGTGTGGCTAGGAAACAAGTCTACCTATTCCCTATCATTCAGCAAGAGCCACCATCCCCTGCTAGTTCCCCACCGATTCATTCCATTGTTCTATTTTGATTAATCTCTTCTTATTACCCTGCCACAAGTAAGACACCCATTACCCTATTTTTATTTCCTCACTTCTTCCAACAAACAACCTTTACTGCCTTCTATCCTTGTTTTATGTTTTCTGTGGCCACTGGGAATTCCTAAAAAGAATGAATAGACCTTTAATGCTGGCCAGCTCCTTTGATTAATCAAACTTTTCCCACCAGTCTTGCAAACATTTATCCTGTTATTTTGCTTTCCATTTCCTCCATATTGGCTAACCTGCGCTATTCATCATCCTCCAAAAATGTCCAACAAATATGAATTTCAGCACCTCTGTGTGTGAATTCCATGGTCCCTTTATCTTCCTCTATTGAAATCTTATGTTTCCTGCAACTCCCAGTTCAAGTACCTTCCTTTGTGATTGTCTAAGTCCAATATTGTTACAAGAAATGGACCCTTTTAGTTCAAAGAGCTAATCTGTTGGATAAAAATACAGGGCTAACTCACAGAAACTTGGGCACCAAAAGCAGCCAGGTCTCACATGGAACCAGAGTCAGAGGTACCAGAAAATTGACAATGAAAGTTATTTTTTTCCCTCTCTAGGGCCTCAGGTCTCCCTATGTCTGCTTCTCCCTTCATGTCTTCTTCGTTATTCTCACTTTCATTATACCAGCTCTCTGTATTTTTGAGGTCTGATGGCTTACTTGTCCCACCAATTGAAGAGTCCAATGGAAACTGAGTACATTTTTATTTTATCCCTTTCTTAATCCCTTGGAGAGAAAAGCTCATAGTTCCAGCTGAGCCCGTGGCTTGACCACCATAGGTCTGTTGTCTTCCCTTTGACCAGTCAACTGTGGAGGTGGACAGAAGGTAGATGATTATATGATGACTTTGGCTACGCTTTCTCAGAATGTGGGAAGATCTAACTCTCTAAAGAGGTGTACAGGCACAGAAGAAGTGATTGGCGTCTCTAAAAACTAATCATCCCCTACAGAGGGATCTGAATTCCCACATCCCTTACTTCTTATTATATTTCCTTTATACTGCTGTAACTTTATTTATGTCTCACTTCCCCACTAGGGTACAAGGGACGTACTTTACATTCTATTACACGCACCTTATGTAAGAACCCATTACAGCTGGGTTCTCCAGAAAGCAGATTCTGAAATATAGTTTATGTGCAGGATGTTTGTTAAAGAATGCCTTTGGTATCAAGGCTTGTGGGAAAGAGAAAGGAACCACAATTAGGCAAAGGGAGAGATGAGCTACAGTGGAAGCCAACTGACAGCCTCAACCTCTTCTACAGGGAGCCCTACAGCTAGAATATGACTCCAGCAGTGTCCTAGTTAGGCTGAGATAGCCAGGCCTCTGTATCTTGCATCTATCAGTCATTGGATGCCGCCTCTCCAGAAGGGGTATGCATTCGTGCAAGGGAGCTCTCTACAGCCGAGGAAATCTTGCAGGGGCTAACAGCTGGAGGCTGTGTGCTGACAGCCTGCCCAGCAGCTGCAGCAACAAGTCCTTTTTTGAAGGGGGATCTGGAGGGCACCACACGATGACCACATGTCAACTGCAGTCACCATCATGTATTACACAACACATGTGTGTTCACATCTGTTAGCTACGTCAGAGCAGAGACGCAGAGGGTTTGGGAGGGAAGGAAGGGAAGAGGAGAGAGAATGAGAAGAATTGTTGAATAAAAGAATAGATGAATGAAAGCCACCTGGGTGGCTCAGTCAGTTGAGTGTCTGACTCTTCGGGTTTGGCTCAGGTCATGATTTCAGGGTCCTGGGATCAAGCCCTGAGTCAGGCTCCACGCTCAGTGGGGAATCTGCTTGAGGATATTCTCTCTCCTTCTTCCTCCGTCCCTCCCCCCACTCATGTGCCCACACACTCGCTTTCTCTGTCAAATAAAATAAATAACTCTTTTTTTAAAAAAAAGAATAAACAAATGAATATATACAAATAAGTCGTTTTTTTTCCAACAAGTCTTACTGGAAAAAATAGAACGAGGAAAAAACTCCCAAAGTTTAAAGTCAGTGATGTGTGCAAACTCCAGATCTGCTACTTATTATGGCTTTAGGCAAGTTACTTACTAAAACTCTGATTATAGCAAATGTACTCCATGCATGTCTGTCTCTATATTTGTGTGAACCATAAAAGTGAACAAATGGAGGACCCTATCCCAGATGTGTGAGTAGGCACCTCAACCAAGTCCTGCCCACACCCCTTGCCCAACACTATTGTTAGAAGCCCCTTAGACACCCACAGACCTGGATGTGTATACCACTGTAATGTGGTCCTCCTTCAGGTGAACAGACCCAGAAAAAAGACTCTTCCTATGTTCTGAGTGGCACTCTCCTTAGCCCCACCATCTCCTTACGTCATGGAGAGTAGGCGAGAATTATTAACAGGTTTAAATCACTTAGATATTCATTTGTCAATGACTTTGCCTGGTTCCAGCAGTTCTGCATTGACTTCATAAAGTCCTTGATATTTTTCAAGATTTGCAACTTCTCTTGGTAATGTTTGTGACTACCCTATATTAAATTATTGCCCCCAATGTGTGGAAGCGACAGAACGATTCCCTAAAGTTAAATGGGGAGGGAGGGAAAAAATGAAACAAGATGGGAGGGAGACAAACCATAAGAGACTATTAATCTCAGGAAACTGAGGGGTGCTGGGGGGTGGAGGGAGAAAGATAGAGTGGCTGAGTTACGGACATTGGGGAGGGTATGTGCTATGGTGAGTGCTGTGAATTGTGCAAGACTGATGATTCACAGACCTGTACCCCTGAAGCAAATAATAAATTATATGTTAATTTAAAAAAACAAAACTGGGAGGGATGTTGAAATAGGGATCAATTTTATGCATGGTTAGTAATAGCAAATATTCTTGTATTGTGATACATTTCACTTCCATCTGAATCATTTACGTGTGGGAACTTAAGTAATATACACCTAGACAACAAGTACCTTTTATATTAGATGCCACCTTTATATGGATGGACTGGTTATTGGACCAGGATACCCATTCTAGTCCTACAAACAGAAAAGTGGATTTTCTTGGGTTAGCTCTATGCAGCTATCTTATGGTCTGAACAGGGAAGAGACATATAGATAAAAGCGAAAAGAGAGGGATTTTTTTCTAAAGCAAAATAAAAACTTTCCTGTATATCAGGCAAAGAAAAAGCAGCCACACCTCCTATTTGCACCAACAGTGCTAGTGAGTTCTACTGGTTAAGGTGAAAGACAGCCTTGGTCTGAGCCATGACACTGTCACATTCAATGCTTGCATTAGCTATTGATGCCCTCAGTTAAATGGAAATAGAAATATATATATCAGAAAAGTATTGGGAGGAAAAGTCAAGAAAAAAGAAATAGCTTTGTTATTTCAACCCCTGGCACCATCCAAACCTCCTTCTGGTGCCTCAACCTTTGGAGCAATGGCCGTGTCCATGGACGGTAGCTACACTGAGGGTCCCCAGAGGGCACACTTCTACTGATGTAGACATAAAGGAGACGGTGGCAGCTGGCTTAAAGTTTCAAACAGGAAATTCAACAATTTTTTAAGATTTATTTATTTACTTATTATAGACAGGGGTGGAGGGGCAGAGGGAGAGAGAGAACCCCAAGCAACTCCTCACTGAGCACAGAGCCCAACATGGGCTCCATCTCACAACCCTGAGATCACGACCTGAGCCAAAACCAAGAATCAGATGCTTAATCAACTTTACCCCCAGGCGCCCCAACATTTTTTTTAAGTAGGCTTCATGCCTTGCTCAGAGCCCAACACAGGGCTCGAACTCACAACCGGGAGATCAAGACCTGAGCTGAGATCAAGAGTCAAACATTCAATCCACTCAGCTGCCTTAGTATCACATGGCTCTTCTTGTTTTAAAATTATTCTGCGGTGCATGAACAATAAATCTTGTAACACTGAAAAAATAAACATATTTGGGAAAAAAATAAAAATAAAATAAAAAATAAAATTATTCTGCTTCCTCAGCATCAGAGAAATAACTTAGAAAAGAAAAATTAAATTCTAGTTTGCCTGGATAATAATTAAATTAATAATAGCAACTTCTGAGACTGGCCAAGACCCGTGAATAAACGTGTGTTTATCATTCTCTGGGTCAAACCACTGGGTTGTGCCATTGGACTAATGATCTAGATAAATTAGAAGATAATTAATAAATTAATTAAAAAATATGTACATTCTTACTTGGTGCATGATTCTAAATATGTTCATTATATTAAGCTTCATAAATATGTCGTGTGAAGCATTTACATGTTTAAGAAATTTTGGTCTCGGGGCGCCTGGGTGGCTTAGTCGTTGGGCGTCTGCCTTCAGCCCAGGTCCTGATCCCAGGGTCCTAGGATCCAGCCCTGCATCAGGCTCTCTGCTCTGCAGGAAGCCTGTTTCTCTCTCTCCCACTTTGCCCGCTTGTGTTCCCTCTCTCACTGTGTCTCTGTCAAATAAATAAATAAAATCTTTAAAAAAGAAAGAAAGAGGGGTGCTTGGGTGGCTCAGTGGGTTAAAGCCTCTGCCTTCAGCTCGGGTCATGATCTCAGGGTCCTGGGATTGAGCCCCACATGGGGCTCTCTGCTCAGTGGGAAGTCTGCTTCTCCTTCTCTCTCTGCCTGCCTCTCTGCCTACTTGTGATCTCTCTCCTCTCTGTCAAATAAATAAATAAAAATCTTAAAAAAAAAAAAAAAAGAAAAGAAAGAAAGAAGAAATTTTGGTCTCTAGCTATCAATAATTCATAGAAATTATGAAAACTTCCACTATAATAATGGTAGCTTCTCTTCCTAGTCAGGTCATTTTGCATTATTATTTTTGAGGCTTTGTAATTCAAGATGTTAGATCCCCCACATGATTCGTGTTTATCTATAAGAAAGGACTTCTTATCCCTAATAAGTTGATTTTGTCTGATATTAAAGTAGCTACACAGGCTTTCTTTTCATGAGTGTTTGCCAACTGTATTTTTTCCCATTCTTTTCAACATCAACATCAGCTTTCAGCCTTTTGACAGCATGACTTTTTAGAGTACCTCTCAGAAATGGCTTACAATGAATCTTATTTATTTGGTTGTTTTATTCCAACCCATGAATCTCTGTCTTTTAACCAGAAGGTTTTGTACACTTGCATTTACGGGAATTACCAGTATATCTAAATTGTCTTCTCCTTTTTGCTTTTTAATTATCATTCCCTATTTATTTTTCTCCTTTATTGCCTTCTGTTGAATGATTTGGGTTTTTCCCTATTTTTCTTCAATTTGTCGTAAAGTTTTACCTTTTTTTGCTTATTTTGTAGCAAACATAATCAATGTAGTTCATCAACCTCTCTGCCTTCCTCCAAACAATTTAAGGATCATAGATCTTATTCTATCATCTCTTTCACCTGCTTTGTTTCCATCTTTCTATTCCTGCGGTGCTGATTCTCTTGAATTATAATTATTTTTTTTATTGTGAGTTCTTTCTCATTGGGGTGGTCTTTGCTGAGGGTGTTTTATACGCTCTGGGTGGTCCTACTCTTCTCCCACAAGCACAATGAATCCTGGACCACTTTATGTTAATTTCTAGGCTTAGAACTTACCCTCATATTTGGTGTAAATGGGGTGTTTAGGTTTCTCAAAAAATATGTTCTCCTGATTTTTAAAAATATACCTAGAGTCTGAGATAAGCCCTGGGCTCCCTTGCCATGCCTCTGAGCCCAGAGATGGACTTTTTCATTTTTATGAACTTAAAAACCCTCTGAGGATCCCAGGTGTACAGTAGGAATTTCAGTTAGGTCTCCCCAACTCAAGCGGGCCTCCTTCCCTCCATCCCCAGTAGGGCGATAGAACCTAAGCCCCAGCCTCACGACCAGGCCTGATGACCCCAGCTTCTGGTGAAACATGTTAGGTTGGGGGCTTGGGATGACA
>CM053619.1:5230509-5259370 GCA_028646535.1 Procyon lotor
AGGGGCGCCTGGGTGGCTCAGTCCTTAAGTGTCTGCCTTCGGCTCAGGTCATGATCCCGGGGTCCTGGGATCGAGCCCCACATCGGGCTCCCTGCTTGTCAGGAAGCCTGCTTCTCCCGCTACCATTCCCTCTGCTTGTGTTCCCTCTCTCGCTGTGTTTCTCTCTGTCAAATAAATAAAATCTTTAAAAAAAAAAAAAGATAAGCCTACGAAGTCAGAGATCATGCCAAGCTGAATGGTTACCACTTGTTAAACATCAGACGCCACACACATGCAGTTGGTCCCAGCCCTCTGAAGAGTCCCATCTAGTAAGAGAAAACACAGACCATGAACGGTGAGTAGCTGCAAAGCATCATGACATCAGGTGCTCCGTGGTCATGCTCTCTACCAGAATGTAAGCTCCATGAGGACAGGGACCCAGGTCTGCTCACTGCTGCTTCACCAGAGCACAGAACCATCTTGGTATCAAGATGGTGGTCTACAAACCATGGCTAGTGAATAAAACATATGAGATCCAAGAGCAGTTAGGCAAAAGGATGGAACAGAGAAGTGGTTTTTCCCAAGGAAAGGACTGAAAGTCAACTCGTGAAGGGAGACGCTAAACCAGGGCAGGTGGGGGAGAAGGGAAGGATGTGTTCCAGGTAAGGGTCATGACTTGGGGCAAGGCACAAAAGTAGACTAAAAGGAGTAGCAAGAAGAGAAAGGGAAGAGAGGAGCAAGATGGCCTTTCCAAGACAAAGGGACTTCTAAGCACCAAGCACATCTTGCACTCATCAAGTGCATTGGATGAGAGTACAGCTCGATTTCTCCTCTTAATAAACCCTGACTGAGAGAAAGACTTCTGAAATCCTGAGGCAGAAGGCCTCAGGAAAGTCCGTTTGCCTCTGTTTCCCTCAGAAGCCTCACGTGCAAAGAGAATGTTGGATCTGATGATCCCCAACGCCCCCTCCAGCTCTGCCTTTAGCCCTAAATGGAAGGATCTAGAATTGCCTTTGTCCTCTTTTCAGCCAAGCTCCTGCACTCAAAGCAGGAGAGGAAACCCAGAATCTGGGAGGTCCCTGAGATGAAGGGCTCTAATTGCCATTCTTACAACGTTATGTTTGGAGAAGAGATTCTGTGAAAACCATACTGTTGATCTTCCCTGTTTGTTTTTTTTCCTCAAAGGTTTTCATATCAAATTCGCTCCCTTCTCAGGTAAAATGTGTCTGTGGGAAGCCAGACTGAGAAAAAGAAGCTACAAAAGTCTGCCTCTCTGAAGAGTGGTTCTCCAGAAAGGAGGGTGGATGGTCAGCCCGCCAAGGAGCGGATCTTGCCCCACAATCCCCCAGGATGCCAGCCAGCCTCGATGAAGCTCATCGAGATGCAGCCTCACCCTCAAAGTGTTTCAAGTCAGACCAAAATGACTTCTGGTGGCAATCCAGTTCCTTCATCTATTAAAGAGAGTTTTGACTCCCTTGCTCATCAGACTCTCAGATTCTTTTACCGTAACCATGCAGAGGGGTGACTCTACCCTCCTCTTTCCCACTTATAATTTGCCTCTCAACTTCCTAGAATATTCTGAGTTTCCAGAGGGAAGAAAACTTGTCACCGTCCAAAAATGTGGCAGGAAACAGAACACTGCTCTTCCTAAAATACGTCGTATCAATGGTGAAGAATAAGTCATGATTCTCTTTATTCCAAAGAGGGTTGGTTAGTGGAGATTTTTGTTTTCTTTTGTCAAGAGAGAAATGAGAAACGACCAAAGACCAGATACACCATGTCTTCTGCCTACTCTGGACTAGCTGTGGCTCATAGTGGTTAGACCTCTACCATAGTGGCCTCCTCATCTCTGACGAAGCTTCATCTTGCAACATGTGATAGAAGGGGCTTTGGAGCGCCGGGATTTACACTTGGCTCACTCTGTTCCCCTCAAGGTGCTTCTGAACTCTAAGAGTTCCTCCTCCACCTGTTCTGGCTGGCCTGTATTTTTCCCAGGAACTGATGGGACCAACGGGATATTAAGAGAGTAAAGGTTCAAGGAGTGACCATTAGATCCCTGGGTAAAAGTGAAGGTTGGCCATGGAGCCAAGCCAGGGGAGCTTCCAGAATTGACCTCCTGGTGTGGCCAACAGAGGGGGCCCAGCCTTACACATAAAGCTAGGAAAATGGATGCAGATGCAAGGCTTTGACTGGGAATTTTGACAGGAAGCTATGACACCAGGGAATTAGAACTCGAGGTACAACACTGCAACTCTATAGTTGTCTGATCACTGGCCAGAAAGAAACCAGAGAATGTGTCTCACACTACCAGTGGCTTAGCATGTTCCCGTTCTTTGTATGCATCTCTAAGGGTCCGTAGGTATGAACCAGTACCATGAGAAAATGGAAACAAAGAAGCACCCCTCATCCCCTGAGTCCTACACGTCTCCCAACAATTCTAGTGTTTTGACACAGGCATATTTGCACCATTGGAAGGATGGATTTGACAAGCTTTATGTGAACTGACTTGAATGCGTCCTCTATAAATCTACTGACCTGTGTCAAATTCGCTGTGTAAATTATAGCTTCCGATTCTGCAGAGCTCTGTTCTCAAACTTGGATCAGCTCTGTCCCATGAATGGGTAAATGGAACACATCTGGGGCAATCTCCAAGGAAGTTCTGTCCAACAGAAATAGAATGAGAGCCACAAATACAACCGATGTCATTTTTTTCAGGTTTTTATTTAAACTCTCGTTAGTTAACATACACGGTAAAATTGGTTTCCAACGCAGAATTTCATGATTCATCACTTACACGTAACACCCAGTGCTCATCCCAACAAGTGCTGACCAGCGGTTATCATACTGGTTGGTCTTGTTCTAATCTGCCATGAGTATCATTGAACTTAAAAACCAAATCCGGGGGCGCCTGAGTGGCTCAGTGGGTTAAAGCCTCTGCCTTCAGCTCAGGTCATGATCTCAGGGTCCTGGGATCGAGCCCCACATCAGGCTCTCTGCTCAGCGGGGAGCCTGCTTCCCCCGCTCTCTCTGCCCGCCTCTCTGCCTACTTGTGATCTCTCTCTCTCTCTGTCAAATAAATAAAATCTAAAAAAAAAAACAAAAAACCAAATCCGGAAAAAAAAAATTGTCAATACATTACAATGACACTAGTGAAGGATAATTGTATAAGGATATGTCATCAGAGTCTCAGGGGATCGAAACTCATATTCTGGGATATGGCGTTTATTACTATAGCTAATAAATGATGAGAGACCTTTATTTATTTTTTTTATTTTTTTGGAGAAAAGGCACCCTTTCTTTTCTGCAAACAGAACAACAATGAATCGGGGCTCAGTGGGTTAAAGCCTCTGCCTTCGGCTCACATCGTGATCTCGGGGTCCTGGGATCGAGCCCCACATCGGGCTCTCTGCTCAGCGGGGAGCCTGCTTCCCCCTCTCTCTGCCTGCCTCTCTGCCTACTTGAGATCTCTCTCTGTGTGTCAAATAAATAAATAAAATCTTAAAAAAAAAAAAATGAAAGAAAGAACAACAATGAACCAAGTAGCTCCATTCACTAAAATAGCTCGACATGCAGATTATCCATGGACCTCTCAACTTGAAGAACCAGATATAATCACGAGCCTATGTTATATGTAAAAACTAAGTCAAGGACAAGCCCTTGAATCAAAATTATGTGCCCGCGATACCAATCTGTTTTCCAAACACTTCTTGAATGTGTAACACATGTAAAGAATGAGTCTCCTCGCCATTACTGGAAAAGGTCACTAATTTCTAATTCAGAACTAAGAAGAGGACTCCCCAAGTGCCCCTTTGGGAGAATAAAGCAGATAAAAACAAGAAATTCCCCAGAGCCCAACAATCACAGCCGGAGAGTCAGAAAGAGCCAAAATACATTTTCCATCCCCATCCAGCTCACTGAGGGTCTGCAGATAGGGAGAGCCCGGTATTCCGATGGGAGGGACACAGATGGACCAGACGAGATTGTACAAGGCCGTGTAAATGCAGCACCAAGCGTGACCAGACCATACCAAACACGGGGTCAAAACATCGCCGATGCAACATTTACTGCTATTGTAACAACTCCTTTGTGCTAATGTAGTCAATGAACGGCTAATCTAGTGGGGAAGAAATGTCATTTCATTGCATGGGGAAAAAGACAACTCGACTAAATAAGTGATTGATGGGTGAGGGGTGGTGGCAAAGAAATACAGTTTAAGCAGCATATTCAGTGTTTGCAGGTAAATGAAACGGAGGGGTTAGAAACAGGCTGCAAAGCTCGTGCAGTTCTTGAGTCCTCCAGCAAACAGCCTTGTCAGTGTAGCCTTCCTTGTTAACATTCTCTGGTCCCTGGAAAAATTTCCCTTTTTAGTTGACCCTCATTTGATTCTCCTTAATCCTAATACAAGTCTTCTAGCAAGGGCCGTGGCACCATTCCTCGTGCGGAAGATAGAATTTATTAGTATTATTATTCCGCCGCCTTCTCGGTTGCTTCTGATAAGAATACTGACTCTTGAAAGAAAAAAAAAAATTGCAATTCAAAAGAGACTGGGGAGCGAAAGAACGCCGAGTATTACGGAAATCTCCAATCTCGCCCGGTTTAAAATTGGATGCGCTCTTGAGCGAAAGCGCTCTCTTGCTCGGGAGGTTAAGAGGCTGAAAAACGCTTCCTGTGACACGATCATGTCGGGTTTTAAGGGAAGAACCCAAAACCTGCTGACATGGGGATGTTCAGGAAGAGGTAGCCTAAGCAGGAATACGGTGGATTTATAAGAAGATACTATTTAAGGAACGCAGTTGAGGGGGGAGGAGGTGTAAAGCAAGAATGGAGTCACACACAAATAAAATTTAAACAGATAAACCAAGGCTCTGAAAACTGGGTCTCGAATAAGATTAACATTAAAGGTCAGTGTGCTTTATGGTCCGTATGCTGAGAAGGCTGGACAGCTAACATTTTTTGTGTGTGTTGCATTTTGGGTCCACGTTGCCCGGACCCAAAATACCCTCAGAGAAGCACAAGATGCCCCCAGGGGCAGGACACCCTGCCCACACCCCTCTGTGTGGGGGAGGGGCATTTGCAAAGCCGACCACTCATGATGGTCACTAGCTGGCAGTTTTTTCATCTGGGAATGGAAGCCCTTAGAACGGAGGTTTTGAAATGTGTGGTTTCCCAGCTGCTCTGATCATGCTGGGAGGGTGGGTCTTCTCCTGCGAACTTGACCCCTGTGCTATTAATACCATGTCCACTCGCCCATTCAACAGCTATGCAATGAACATTTTTCCAAAGCTGTGCACCACCACACAAGGCACTGGGGATAAAAGAAGGAACCACTCCTGCCCTCCCGATGTCTGTAAGGAAGACAGACATTCATTAATTCATCAAAATGTAAAAGGGCAACGATGATGAAGGTCTCCAAAGTAGAGAACTTGGTGCTGGAGGGGAGTTTAAAAGAAGTGCCTGCCTTGGGGCGCCTGGGTGGTTCAGTGGGTTAAAGCCTCTGCCTTCGGCTCAGGTCATGATCTCAGGGTCCTAGGATCGAGCCCCGCATCGGGCTCTCTGCTCAGCGGGGAGCCTGCTTCCTTCTCTCTCTTTCTGGCCTCTCTGCCTACTTGTGATATCTCTCTCTCTCTGTGTCAAATAAATAAATAAAATCTTTAAAAAAAAAAAAAAGAAAAAGAAGTGCCTGCCTTAGTCAGAGATATCAGAAATTCAGCTGAATGTCTGAAAGATGAGTGCGATTAACCAAAGAACAGAGCTACGAACATTCCAAGTGGAGGGAAGAGCATGTGCAAAGGCACAGAGGTGGGGGAAACTCGACAACTGCCCAGAGCTAAAAAAAAAAAAAAAAAAAAAAAGGCAGTGTGTCTGGAAGAGGAAGGAGGAGGGAATTCTGGAAATCTGGATGGGCCAGTAGTAGCCTAGAACTAATTGAGCAGTAATAGATTTGCAGAAAAGAGGGCAACTGGGGATAAAATGGGAGGGATGGGACGTCCTGGGCAAGCTTTGTGGGCTCGGTTTTCTGCCCCAGGATTCCAGAAAACACCCACACCCCACTGCCACCACCTTGAGATTATATTGTTGCTCTCTCCTTGGTATTTGTTGTCTTTTCATATTTCCATAGACCTTCTATTACCCTCAATTGAAGGTCATTCATTCACTCAACATTTTTTTTTTTTTAGATTTTATTTATTTAGTTGAGAGAGAGAAAAAGTGGGAGGAGGAACAGAGGGAGAGAGAGAAGCAGACTCCCCACGGAGCACAGAGCCTGACGTGGGGCTCCATCTCAAGACCCTGAGATCATGACCTGAGCCCAAATCAAGAGTTGGACGATTAACCAGTTGAGGCAGCCAGGAAACCAAGTGCCTATTGTGCGCTAGGTTCTTTGGGAATACAAAGATAAGAGTGACTTACTCCTCCTATCCCCTGCATGAAGTCCATACCATGAACCCCCCTACCCCCACCATGTCTCTTGAAAATATAGGTAGCTGCCATCCATGGCACCTGCTATGTGTGCCACGCCCTGTGATGAGCATTTTATTATATATGTTATCTGATTGGCCCTTAAAATCTCATCCATGAGCCAGTGAAATTCACAGAATAGTTTTTTTTTTTCCATTTGGAGCACTTTGAAAGTAAGTTTTTCAAAAAGCCAAATACATTCAATTCAAAGAACTGTTCTATGTTCCAAAAGTATGTCATTTATACTTTTATTAACACTAATAGGCTCCGGTATTAAATAATATTGAAGGATTTGACCCAGACTGTTTTACTTTGATTTTTATGTTTTTGGTTGTGAAGCTATATAGGTTTCCTATATTAGTAAGGACCCTTAGATTGCAAGTGAAAGAAAATCCACACAGCGGGTATTGAATGCAGTGGTAGATGGCCTTCAGGTATGGTTTGATCCAGAAGCTCATCACGTTCCTAGAGCTCTGGTTCCTTTTTGAAGACATTCTCTCTAGCTTGCCCTCCCCTTCGGCAATTTCCTCCTCAGACTGGGTTCTCTCATCGAAGTAAAAGAGTTGCAGCCATCCTCAACTCAGCCTGAGTCACTGTCACAAGAATGTGGGAGAGTTTTTCATTGCTGTGGTCAGAGCAGAAGTCCCAGAGTTCGCTCTGATTGCACCAGCTGGGTAACTTGTCCACCTGTGAACCAATCACTGTCACAATGGGAGCATGGCAGGATGGAATGTTTCTTTGTTGTAACTTTTGGGAGAGAGATAGACCCTCTTCCCTCCTAGAATTGAGATAGAAAGAGGAACAGCAGCATCAAGAGCCCACAAAGGGTACCAGGTGCCAGGAGCCAAGTACATTCCCTAGATTATCTGGTTTAACCCTCACAGCCACCAGAAGAGCCCTTTTCACGCATGAGGCCACTGAGGCTCGCGGATGAAAGATACCTCGTGTAACGTCCCCCAGTCAGTATAATTGGATTCCAGAAGCACCTATCCCTTGCTCCTGCCTCCTGTCTTTCTTTTCTGCTCTGCCTCATACGTGAGAACTTCTGAGGCTCTCTTGTCACTGGGAGGAGAGAGCCTGCCTGAGGGGGGAAAAAAAATCAACCCCGCCAAAGCCAAAAACCAAGAAAGGAGAGAAATCAAGTCCTGAACACATCATTTGAACCCACAGATCAAACCGTACATCAAACTAACAGCACCTCTGCCTGAAGCTAACCATGCCTGAAGCTAACCATTCATGAAGCTAATCATGCATGAAGCCAAAACCACCTCTGGATGAAAAAATGTATGCCAATAAATTCTCTCTCTCTCTCTCTCTCTCTCTCTCTCTCTCTGTCTCTCCGGCTTCTGCAAATTTGATCTTTTTGTTACTTGCAACAGAAGAAAACTTAACACACACAGTAAAGAAATACAAATATTCCGGACTAGAACCTTAGAAATTCGATGCCACCATAAACTGTAGTGTAAGGAATCAATAGCGTACAGATCAATGACAGTCTACAGGGGATCCATGTATGGGAGCTTGCTGTTTTCTTTTTAACATTATCTGAGTTATGCCGGAATGGAAGGGCCGGTTTTAAAAAGAGCAAAAACTTTATAAATAACAATCAACCAGGAAAATCCCCCGGGATGTGCAAGTTATCAAGTGAAACTTCATTTTCTTTGCCTTCGGGGTGTGTTCCTGTGTTTCTTAGTGAAGGACACCCAGCAACCTGATATGTGAGGCAATATGATCCCTTCACGCTTGTAAATTAGAGCAAAGATTGTGGTTTCTAAAGAGGGATGATCTCCTTGGAAGGACTCTGCAGCGGTAAGGCCCTTAAGAAATAGGAGAAACCTAGACATCATTGCTATTACAAACAGACTCTCACCCCAAGAGGATATAGGGTCCCTGCTGGGGCACTATTTACTACAGCAGAAAGTGAAAACAAAATAGTTAGCAATAAAACCAGTCATCGAAACACAGGTCTCTTTCTTTCAAGTCAAGGTGCAGTTTTTCCAACAGCACAGGCTTTTGTTATAAATTGTTGAATGTCAACACATCAATCTTTCTAACCTTGCCACCCAAATCCTCCAGAGTTTCCCCAGCCCCGATCCCCCTAATGGGGACAAGAACAAGAACACTCCCAGGGACACCAGAACAGGGAAAGGAAGCCCGACTCCGGATCACATTTTGTCCTGGGTCTTACAATCCTGCAGAGCATGAATGGTAAATTAATGTTCTGGGGCGGGACAATTATGCATGCGGGAACTGTAGTAATTATGCTAATTGAGGAGACCTCTTTGTTGTGAGATTTCCAGAGCAGGAAGCAGCTTGTGTGAGAGATTTACAGTAGAAGTCCTAAAAAGAGGACCCCCAGGTGTGCCCCCGGGGGGTCATGACAGAGGTAGCTGGGAGGTTAATCTGGGAACAAAGAAAATGTGCTGGAACCAAACACTGACAAGCATCAACATAAGGTCGAAGACCGGGAGCCTCGTAAATAAAGGGGAGTAGGGGGGGAGTGTTGAGGGAGGAGGAGGCAAGAAGACAGAAAGCTGTGCAAAGCTCTTTAGACATTCACGAGGGGAAAGAGTCAACCCAAAAACTGGCTTTAAACAGCAAAGACAATAAAGGTTGCTCAGTTGCTGATGGATATGAGGCCAATGGGAGTCAAGGTAGGTGAGTGGTGGTGGAGTGGGTTGGGTGGACAAGAGTTGGCTGGCGCGCAAGGAGAAGGGTGTAGGCGGATGCTGCCCAAGGGAGAAGCAGGAGCCCCAGAGGAATGAAGGGGCCCTTTCTCAGCAGCACCCTCAAAGGGCCCACATGGGGCACTTAGGAAGGTGTCATTAAACCTAGGGACACAGAGCCATCTGAAACACTTCTGTTTTTTTTCCTTCCAAGTTCATTCTTTTGCTGGAAAAGGTCAATGCCAAAACCAGAGGTAAATGGACTACTGGTTTACCCAAACTAACCTAGAGTTGAGAGGATCTATCTTGACCCAGAAAACAAGGAATCATCTTTTTTTTTTTTTAATTTCCAAAACCAATCTTTCTCTCTGTGCAGAAACTTCTCCATGACCAAACCTACTGTTTTCCCAAAAAGATAACCATCAAAAATCCTCTTCTCTTGAACTTGATTGCTGCCTCTAGCTTCAACTCTGGTTTTCTTTCTCCTTCCATGGTCCTAGGTCTGCAGCAAACAGGGCCGGACTGACTTCCACCTCTTTCTTGTCATCTGTACCCCCTCAACTCTGAGAATCATGACTCCTTCTTCCTGGAAGACATCTGCTCCAAAACAGCCTTGGGATACCTCTGATCCCCTCATCAAACAAAGTCACTGCTTCTTCTTGGATGCACATCATTCTTGGCCATTCTGTGGCAATCAATGTTATCTCAGAATTGGAGCCGGTGACCCATTAGGGGTGTGGTTCTCTAGCTGCTCCTTGACTCTCTATGGGAGTGTTTCTCACCAGGATCAGAGTTGCGCGGTGGCTTGACTACAAGGCAGGTTGTTGGGCCCAACCCTCAGATTCAGTAGGTCTGGGTGGGACCCAGGATTGGTGTGAAAAGTTTCCAAGGTTGTCCAGGACCTACTCTTCCAGAATCCCAATTCAAATACTAGCAACTCAGCCTGTGCACTAAAATGGCCCGGGGCTGAGGCACTTACAAAATTATAATGTGTAGGTCCTACCCTGGACCAGCTTGCTGAGATTATCTGGGCTGGGGTCTGGGCCATCCCTATGATTCTAACATTCAGTCAGGATTAACGGTCTCTCCATTTGCCTCCTTCCTTAGTTCTGCTTTGTCATGTCAAGCTCTATGGTGACCATCTGTCAAGCTCATTCCCTTGGATCTTTGCCCTTCAAGTTTGTTATTCTTCCCTTCCAAGTGGGAAGTCCTGATCTAGACTGTTAGCTCTGGGGAAAGAGGTAAAGTCAGCTTTGAGAGATATTTGGGATCTAGAAGTAACTCTACTTCATAACCAATTAAATATGAGCACTAGAAGAAACAATTCACTTATTTAGTAGTAAGTATAGAAATAATAGGGGCGCCTGGGTGGCTTAGTCAGTTAAGCATCTGCCTTCAGCTTAGGTCATGATCCTGGAGTCCTGGGATCGAGTCCCACGTCGGGCTCCTTGCTCAGTGGGGAGCCTGCTTCTCCTTCTATCTGCTGTTCCCCGTACTTATGCTCTCTCTCTCACTCTTGCTCTACCTCAAATAAATAAATAAAATCTTGAAAAATATATATATCTGTAGCCCTTTTTGAATTCTAGCAAGACCATAGTCAATACCTCCCCTGCAATAGTTTTGCACAAATATTGTGCCCAGCAGGTAGAAAATAGTGTACTCATATACTCAGAAATCAGAAGGCAAACTCTCCTTGGTACCTTGCCAAAAAGGAATTAGGCCTATTTGGAAAGAAGATTTTGTTTTTGTTTTGTTTGTTTTACATCCTTAGAGACTTTTTTCCCTTCTTTTTTCTCCTAATAAGTCCAAATATCAGTGATCATACTACACTTGCTAGTTGTGTTTTGATATCTACTTTTTTCTCTCTACGCACATTCACACACAAACAGCTTTTTTCTTCTTTTTCTTTTACCATTTTTCCCTCTTTGCATTCAAAGTAGTCATTTATTCCAGGAATGGAAGATGGATCAATATTAAAACATTTATCCATAAATTAATTGTCACAACAAATTAGATATATAGGCAGTGAAAGGCATTTGATAAATTTCAGCAATCACGAGTATTGCTGAAATAAACAGAAATGCCTTGAGCACGATAAAGACTATTATCAAAGCCTAAAATCAAACATTAAATGTAAAATAGTAAGCAATCTCATTAAAGGAAGAAAGAAAATGGGGGTGCCTTCAAACATCTGTTGTATTCAGCATTGTTTTGGCGATTCTAGCTAGTGCAATAATAAAAGAAAATAAAATGAGTGGTATAAATTTGGAAATGAAAAGAGCAAATTATCTTTATTTATAGATTATATAACCATATGCTTATGTCAAGAAAAATCCAACTGAGTAAATTTGAAGATCAAATTAGCTTTTTTCAAGGATTCATGAATCGTGCAGCATCCCATCTAGCAGACAGAAGGGAACTCTGAGGAGCAAAACGAAAGGCTTTCAGAAGGGGCAAGAGCAAGGAAATAGCGGATTGTTTCGGGGGAGGTCAGCTTCCTACGAGGGAAGGATGGGATCTATCAGGTTACCTCACTAACACTAACCAGGTAATTCCAGACTTACTAGTTAAGGTCACATTCCTGGGAAAGACTGACATTTCAATTACGTTAGATATTACATCCTGGTTTGTTGAAGTGAGGCTTAGCACAAGTGACTCTATTTTGGACCTATTTCTCTTTTAACACATAGAACACCCAACAAAATATAGTAATATTTTTTGAAACTATGATAATTAAAGGGCAAAGTGTTTTTTTAAGTTTAATAAGCACACAAAAATGCAAAAATCATCTTTATACTAGCAGGGGTTATTTATAATGAAAAGAGCATTTTAAAAATTCCATTAATGATCACATCAAAGACTAAATGAATCGACTAGCAAAAGAGGTCTATGAGAAGAACACAATAAAAACATAAAATATCTGAATAAGTGGATGGAACATGTCATAAAAAAGTCAATCTTTCTCAATACAAATAAATTCAGCTTCCCATGAAATCATAAAGGGTTCTTTAATGAAAACGGTGAAGTGACTTTAAGTTTTATTCTGAGAAATCAATGTGTAAGAATTGTTAAAATATCATAGAAAAAATATAGACCAAGAGACTATGAATTGGTATGATCAAAGTAATATGGTACTGGCAAATGACTGAGGAAATCAGTGGGAAAAAAAAGTCCAGAAATAAATCCAAGTATATATAGGAACTTAATATATGATAATGGTGGTATTTAAATTCAGTCATGAAAGAATGGTTTATTTTATAAATGAGACCGGAATAATTGGCTATTCATCTGGAATAAAATAATGATAGTCCCTTACTTCAGGCCATAGACAAAAATAAACTTCAGCTAGATTAAAGAACTAGTGTAAAAAAAATTGAGGAAGAATGATTATTAGGAGAAAATTTAGGAGAATATTTATCTAGCCATTGGGTGTGGAAGTTCTTATTAAGCAAGAAAGGAATCCCAAAGCGATTTAAAAAAAATAACAAATTTTATTTCAAAACCCAGCAATGTCTAAATGGCAAAAGGACACCATAAATAAAGTCCAGAGGCCTATGACAGATTGGGGGGAAAAAATAATTGCTAACGTTAGAGTCAGGAGTTTGTATCCCTGTAAGACAAAATAATTTTTTGTAAATCAAATAACTAACAGACAAATGGGCACAGCATAAGAAGCAGGAAATTTATCCAAGGAAATATGCAAAGGGCCAACAAACATCTGAAAAGAAAATCTGGCCCACTGGTAAAGAGGCAAAGACAAATTCAAATGCAAATAAAATGCCTTTCTCCACCCTCCCCTTAGAAAAAATGTACCCTATATACAATGAAGATAGTGATGATGGCATATCTATATTATACTCGCAAGGTACCAGCTGCTCTTCTAAGCATCTTACATAAAACAGCTCATTTAATCCAATCAACAACCCATGAAGTAGACGCTATTATAATCCTCATTTCATAGATGAGGAAACTACACATACACTCTTGAAACTAAATTCTCAAAGAACAATACTCACCCATTCAGAATTACTATCAGACCCTATGTTACTTGACTTAAACACTCCTGATTGGGACCCAGGACGTTGCTCTTTTTTTTCTTTCTTTTTTTTTTTTTCTTTTTTTGGTTCGGAATGGTGAAACCAACAGTGTGAGCAACACTAACTCAGAGAGTTAAAATATTAAAAATATGTATCTGAGTAATGTATGCACTAAGGTCTCATTTATGGAAGAAGAAAGGAAAGAAGGAAGACGCATTCTCTATATGAATATGTATTTTGTAAAAATGCGTAGTGTGTTGATGAGTACAGAAAAAGGTGTAAAAGGAGCCACATCTAACTATACGTATTGGTTGCTCCAGGGGCTCAGGTGTGGTAGGACAGAGATTCTCACTGTATTTTACTGTTTTGTTTGCTACATTTCAAAAAGAATGGTTTGCTTTTGGGTTTCTTTAAGAACCATTCAACGATTTAGGACAAAAGAGTTTTTGTGATCTTTTGTAAACTTCTGTGTTCTGGGATAAAATCTAAGTTTTTCTAACTTTATTGCATCCCATGTTTAAATGGTCCCCATTCAGCATCTGGCTCCCAGTTATTAAAAAACATAAACCTTTCAATTCCACGTATAAAATGTAATGGGAGAAGGATAAACCTGATATTGGTGACTTCTTATCAAGCTAGCAGGGTAAATGATTATTCTCACCTACAGTAATAATGCAATTGAGATTTATTTATTTATTTTGAGAGAGACAGAGAGAGAGAGAGTGAGATGCAGTGGGAAGGGGCAGAGGGAGAGGGAAAGAGAAAATCTCAAGCAGATTCCCTCCTGAGCAGGGAGCCCAAAGCGGGGCTCCATCCCAGGACCCTGAGATCACGGCCTGAGCCAAAATCAAGAGTCAGTCACTCATCCCACTGAGCCACCCAGGCACCCCTAATAATGCAATTGAATGAAAGGTATAGGATCTGCAGGGAAAAATATCCAAGGAAAGTCACAAAAGATGTTTATAGGAGAGACGTATAATTCCATTCAAATAGAAGTTTCATTCATAAATCTATTCACTCACTCATGCCTTCAGCATGTACCTGATTTGATTTATTTTACCTCTGACATACCCAAACTGCCGCCTCTTTATATTCTGCATTTTATATATAATAGCTCATTCTGTTGCTAGAGATTTCCCCTATAAACCAGGTTTAGTATCTCCTTCAGGCATTCCTCCAGCTGAACTGTTCAAGATTCTGGGGGTTTACTTGGCTCAGACATCAAACAAGCCCAGTTCTTTCTTCCAAAGGTTAAGAGAGAGAAAATCCTTAGAAATTTCAATCAACTTCTATGGTTGTTAGTGCTGTTGGCCAGTTCCATCTTCTGGGCACATGCCAGGATTGCACAATCCTGCCCCCTTGGGATCTGCTTTAGTCAATGACATGAGAAGAAAAGTGATGTCTCAAATAAGATCCAAGGTGGGCACCTACCACATCCTTTTCTGCCCCTGCAAAGACAGAAACAGGCATCCAGAAGCAATCTCCATTGGTCTGAGTCCTCACAATGGACATACAAAGTGAGTGAGAAATAACTCATATTGTGTGAAGTCCCTGAAAGTTCAGTACTGCTTGTCACCGCAGCATGTTGCCTATCCTGACTGATACATTCCACGAGGACTTAGGTCTTACTTACAAACTCCTGGCGAGCATTACTATTATAACTCGTACCTTGCCATAGAATATATGGTTTGTCACTGCTGTGCTGATGTCTTTGCTCTCTGGAAATCTGCACACAGTGGGCTTCATGACTATAATATTTTTAGTTACACTCAAGGTCTTAACCTTATTCTCTCTGAAGGACGACACCCTCGCCTGGGTGGCTGAGTACAGAGTAGCTTCTAGCCTCAGCCATCAGCGACACGGGAATTCTTAGAAACCCTTGTGGCCAGTGTTGCACCCAGGTCACCAAGACAACTGCTGTCCTCATGGAGAGTTTCTCTTTGGAATGGTCGGAGCCCTTATCTGATCAAGCATCTTCTCAAAACCACTTTGGGTCACTTCATTATGATCAACTAACTCCACATACAGGGATAAGGGTTTTAGATTTCTATCTCTTGCCTCCAGAAAACCCCAGATTTTATATCCAATGGGTCAACCCCTTCCAAGGCATTCATACTAAAGACTCTTCAACAAAGCATAGAAGGTTGGGTTATATTCAGTACTGGGCTAAACCCAGCTCAGACAGGCTCCTGACAGTTGTGTGCATCCCTTTCTAACTCTGCCTTTAGTGCCTCATGTGGATGGCTTGAAATCAACCACAGTGGTAGTATTTACACAATAGAAATTAGCAATTACTACAAATCAGGATTGTTACTTTTTTTCCCTTGGAGATCCAGTTGTTAAACATTTACCAGGATGCCATGGATTACCTCCATCATCCTCTCCTCCAGGTGTCCACTGCCTTTACAACTGCCTAATGGAGAAGGGCCCACTAATTTGATTCTAACCTAGATAAGGAAAATCCTTCTACCTTTGCCCCGTGACTTAGTAGTCACTAGCCTACTATTTTAAATTTCACTTCACTTGAAACTCCATTCCAAAGAAACTGTAACTAAACACCTATTACATCCCAGGCATTAAGAATATGAGGACAAACACGACAAGTTCTCCCTTCTCTGTTGGAGCTTCACTCGAGATATCTAGAAGATCAAGGGTATCTACCATTGATATAAGATATTTTTATTATATCATACCCTTTATTTATCATTATGGTTTACCTTAGTTTCCTCAGAGTTACTCAATTAATTTGTGTTTTATTTCAAGGATAGCCATGGTTACTATTTCGTTTGGTCTATAATACTTCCCCTTGGGAACTGCTCTGCTCTACGTCATGTAATTCTGGTAGAACTATCAATCAAGGTATGAGTGTCCACTGCCCCAGTGATAGAGACATAGCTGAGGATAGCAAGCATATTCAACTCCCCTAGACACAGAGACTGATCCAGGGTATGTTTGCGGCCCAACTGTGGCCCATCAAAATCCTTTTGCAGAAACTGGTATGGGTTCTGGAAGTCTGAAAGTTTATCAAACTTTCAGAAAGCATGAGATTTATCCTTCTGATAAAACTGGAAAAGTCACATTACATGGAGATCATGTATAAGAGAATGAAGCCAACACAGATAAAAGCAGACCCAAGAAATGGGGAGGGCAGAAGAGACAGAACATGACGATATTGTTTCTTTAAACCTTAATCCGTCCATGCCTAAAATGGAACTAACTCTTGGACTTTTCAGTTACATGCCTTGATTGCAATTCCTTTTGGCTTAGACTAACTGGAGCTATTTCCTACCAGGTGAAACTGATAGAGACCTACTCAGTACAGCAAAGTACTGCTTTAGTACAGAGTACCGCTGCCCAGATCTTTGCAAGTAAGTCTTGCCTCTGTTTCTACTTTTTTCTTGGTCATATTCCATGGAAGCAATGAAGGCAAGCCAGGTGCTCTTGTGCCATTATCCATGTCACCTTCTCCTGGTTCCTTACTCTCTGCTTCTCTCTCCTACCCCTTGTTCCCAGCTCTAGACATTGTATGTCTTCTCAACTGGGGAACTCACCATGCACATATGTACCTGAGTTGCTTACCAATGGCTTTATGGCTTAAGAGTTATTCTCTTCACTTGTTTCTGGTTTTTTAGTGTGAAACTCATGTTTCATGGGGAAAGAAATAGGAACATAACTTATATTAAAGGAGTTTGGTAAACCTTGTGGAGGTAAGTAGTGGTGGGGTGGGAAGTAATTGCAGGGGATTGAGGACTAAGTAGCAAAGAGTGGAGAATAATGGAGTTATCAGTGATGTTTGGGCATACATTGAAGGAAGAAGTTCAACAGCCAAAAGGGTGATGAATCCTTTGAAATTTTTATTCTATTCATTTGGGGGAAAACTCAACTTCCTCTAATTTGAACAATGGAAGGGGTTCTTTTTTTTTTTAATATTTTATTTATTTGACAGAGAAAGGGAGTGAGAAAGTACTAGCAGGAGGAGCAACAGAGGGAGAAGAAGAAGCAAGTTCTCCACTGAGCAAAGAACCCGATGCGGAGCTTGATCTCAAGACCCTGGGACCATGAGGCAAAGGCAGCTGCTTAACTGACTGAGCCACCCAGATGCCCCAGTGGAAGGGGTGCTAAGGGGCCAAATCTGGGGACTCAAAGTCATTACTGTCTTAAGGCAAAAGGCATCCAGGAATCTGCTAAGATGAGTAGTTGGTTTGATTACCTACATAGAGTGTGGATCCCCCACCCAATGATCTATCTGCTGAATTATGAGCTGAATTGGGAAGTTCTACTTTTAATTTGGGGTGGTCTTTTGAAATCAGAACTTCTACCCAAAAAAAAAAAACCATAAATTCACACCCAAGTTACAATACATTATGGAGCTATCCCAGATCCTTTGAGATCTATGGAAATAATCTCATTTTCAGGGTGCCTGGGTGGCTCAGTGGGTTAAAGCCTCTGCCTTCTGCTCAGGTCATGATTTCAGGGTCCTGGGATCAAGCCCCACATCAGGCTCTCTGCTCAGAGGGGAGCCTGCTTCCCCCTCTCTCTCTGCCTTCCTCTGCCTACTTGTGATCTCTCTTTGTCAAATAAATAAATAAATAATCTTTTTAAAAAAATCTCATTTTCAAGAGAAATTACCCATCCTTGCTAGAAGAGCATGTGTTCCCATGACATCTGCAAAGAGAAACTCCAGACAGGCTGCAATAATAGAAATCTTTCTTTTGGAGGAAAGGTTCTGGAACAGGTCTATTTGGATGATGAGTGTACAAAAAGTATCCAAATATCAGAGCCTGCATATCATTCTATGCATCTATGTAAGGAGAAATTGATTATCAATCACATTAGTCCTTTGTTTATCCATTCATTGATTCATGTATACATTAGACTCTCCCAGGTCAATGCAGAGCACCAGAGATACAAATATTTAACAGCAACAACAAATAAAAGGTAGCCCTTACCTGGCGGGTTCTAATAGGAGAGATAATGTCATGATGATATATAATAAATATATTCTGATAACAGATGTCTGTATGGTGTTCTATGGATGTATAGAGAAGAGAAGGAAAAGTTGAATTCTGGGTTCAGAGAAAACTGGCAAGAAACAAGAATAAACCTCAGTTACCTGAACTAAGTCACGAGACCTAGGTACTGGGTCCCACCTGTTACTGACTAACTATAGGGGGGGCGGCGCAGGGAGAGGACTGGCCTCAGTTTCCTCACTGAAAAATTGAGGTGTGGGCTGTAGAGTTCTATGGTCATCATGATGTGTGTGTGTGTGTGTGTGTGTGCGCATTTTAACTAGCAATGCATCTGCTCGAAAAGATTTGCACCCAGTCCAATCTTTATCTTCTTGCCCATGTTTCCAAATACGGTGCAATTTCCTTGTCTTGTCTGATTAGGCCGATCTTAAGCAGACTGTGAGTTAGAGGAGGGAAAAAAGGTTTTTCTAACAGTTTCAAACCATTTATCTTGATTAAAAGGATAGTCTTTATATCCAAACAAGCCTGTCTTATTTAAACCTGCAGGAAGAAAGGGCCTTCATCCTGAGTAATGGATGATCAGTATTTTCTATAATCCTTTCTAAAATTTGAGTTAAAAGGATATCTTGGAAACCCACAAAGAGATCCAGAAATAGACCTATGTCTGTGTTAAAATGAAACCAAAACCAACCAAGTGACAAAAATTTATGACCCTACAGACCCTCTAGTTATTACCCTCTTCCTCCCCTTCCCTCTCTTCGTACTTAAAGGCCATGCTGGGTCCCTCGGCCTCGCCTTTTTTTAGGGTGTAGAGCCCACATGCAGCCAGATCCCACCCTCACCACAACCTCAAAACTACATCTTCCCAGGGCAATAGTCCCCTCCTGGTTGCCAAATCCGGTGAGGCTCCTTTTCCTCCTTGCATAGAGTAAGTCCCAGATTTCTGACACTGTTCTCTCTCCCCTGATCTCCTGGGACGCTAATCCCTCTGGGTCTTGTTCCTTTAAGAACATTCCCTAAGTGTTTCCCATGTGCCAGGAACTCTGCTAAGGATTTCACCTGTGTCCTCATGTACATATCACCACATCCCCATGGAATGTGTGTTAGGAATGTCCTTTCACAGAGAGCGACTGTGAGTGCTCAGGACCTACGCCCTTCTCCCCAGTAAGCACATGGGAACCCCTGCCCCCTGACTTCATTGCCTCTCCCCTTCATCGTCCAATCCACCCCCACTCTCTCTCTCACCGCACATTCTTTCCAGGAAGATGTTGGCCATACACATCTATTCAACCCTGCACTGTCAACCCCAAGCCTGCCTTTCTAGCCTTTTCCAGGTCCCAAACCACTCACCCATCTCACAATTTTATATTCCCCAACCTTCTCAACCAAAGGTGGGGAAAAATACATTGTCATCTTTCCGGAAAAATGTAAATATCTTCCCCCTTCACTTCCTCTTCTAGCGACGGCACCTCCATTTTTACCATCTACCATGCAAGAAATGTGAGAGTCATTCCTACCTTGATTTTGTCCCCCTCATTTTCCCCATCAAGGTGGTCCCCAAGTTCTATAGCTCCACCTTACCATCAGTTGCATCCACCCACCTTCTCTTGATTCACATTGCCCCCCACCCATCACCGGTGCCTTCATCTTTTCTTGCCAGGATTCTTTCAACCCCCTCCTGACTGGTTTGTCTTCAACCACGCACAGTGCTGATGTTTACAACCACAATGTAGCCAAGCAGGCTTTCCAAACCTGAATTGTCACCCTGCCCCTTCAGCTCTGAAGTGACATGCCTGGTTGCCTTCCCAGTCTCCATCGGATGGCAGTTCACCACCGTGGGTTTGCCCCCTCTTCCCACTCACAGATGGGCAATATTCCAGACCCGAGTGTTAGCAACACGTGGAATTCCCCAGCTGCTGTTGAGGGTGAGCATGGAACCCAGCTGGTCTCATCAGGGTGGACAGGATGATCTCAGGATGATTGTTGGATCATTAACAGAGAAACCAAAACTTTCTCTTGTCTCTGGTCATAAATGAGACTTGCAACGACAAGGCAAGTCGGCCTTGGGTGTTGGAGGACATTTCACAAGGTTCTAAGGTCTAAGCCATTTTTTTTTTTTTTTAGAAAATCGTTCTCGAAAATATATATGTGTTAGGTCTTCTGGGATATGTCTTTCCATCTGAGTCCTTTCTCTGTGTACAGAACTGACATTGTTTAGAACTGCGTATAGAGTTTTGTTAAACGACATTGTTAAAAACTCTGTCAAGACTGTAATTGCATTTACCTAATTCGATTAGGTTGGTCTGTCTGAAATTGCATTTTTTGTGGGTCAAAACTGGTGGAACATTGCCATTCTGCATGACTCACCTGATAGGTATCCCTCTCTCCATCTCCTTTGGAAGTTCATTAAGAGCAAAAATCACTTCTGTGTGGTTAGAGCCCAGCAGTCTGTCTTTCTAGTAGGTCAATAAATGTCTGTTAAATTTAATTGTATGGATAAATTTAATAGAACACCGTTTCTAAGGTAAGGCTCTACATTCTGCTCCAATTTGTCTGAGGCTTCCTTCCCAATGTCCTTCTTTCCTTATCCACAACCCCCTAAATATAAAAATGCTCAAGGTCCTCTCTACTTTTTACTTGAGGTACTTTTCTTGTGGTCTCATGGCCTGGCACAGATTTGTCTACCCCCCCCCCCCACACACACACACGCACTATGTCTCTAGTTGCATCCCCTCTCCCACACTCTACACTGAAATTTCCAACTTATGAGTGTCTATATAACATCCCATGTAGATGTCCTCTCTCTATATAGATGTCTTAAAATAGAACTCATCAGGTGTCTCTACTCTCTGTGCAGACATCTCCTAGAGGTCTGCTCCTCCCCTACTACAGGACATCTGGAATGCTGCCCCATCTTCTCAGCATCTTGAGTTCAAAACCTTGTCATCATCTTAGACTAACTCATTGTCTATTATCTTTGCCTATTTCTAAGCCACCTCTCTGGCATCTCCTCCTTGTTCCCTCACCACCGATGCCCCGGTTCATTGACAAGTATCATTCCCCCTTGGACATATCCCCAATCCTATAGCAAGAACAGTATTTCTCAACTATAAATCATACCATACGTCTTCTCCTCTTAAAAACTTTAATAGTTTCCCATTGACACAACACAAATGCACAGTGTAAATATTTTTTAAAAGATTTACTTATTTTTGACAGAGAGAGAAAGAGCACGAGTGAGGAGAGGGGCAAAGAGAGAGGGGGAGAGAGAGAGAATCCTCAAGCAGACTCCCCTCTGAGCATTGAACACAACCTGGGGCTTGATCCCAGGACCCTGAGATCATGACCTGAGCCTAAATCAAGAGTCAGATGCCCAACTGACTGAGCCACCCAGGCACCCTATGCACCATGTAAATATTAACAGAGGATTGTTTAAGGCAGAAGAGAGAAAAACAGGGAAGAGTTTCTCAGACTAGACTGCCCACAGGAAGGTGAGCTTTGAGCCAGATTTTGTAGAAAGAGATGGGATTCATCTCAACTAAGCCAGGGGAAGCAGAGATGTTGTCAAGAACAGAACTGACAGGAATTCCTTTCTGATCCCCGTGCCTCATGAATTACTGCATCTAAATCAGAAAATGGTATTTGTCAGGCTTTCCATATCAGATAGCAACACTATAGGAATTATTTTTGACAGTCTAAGTGTTTCCACTGAAAAATTGAGAAGCAAGGCAGAAAAAATTGCAAGACCTCTGCTATGAGCATTTGATGCTGTTGCAATACTCTTACGTTGATGGTATGAAGGGAAATGGAAGTGTAGACAGTTTTGCTACTAAGAAACAGGCTAAGTATTTAGGATTTGAACTGAACAGTTTCTTTTGACTGTTGCAGACTTAGAACATATTTGAGTATTTGTTCCAGCAGCACGTTTTTGAGATTCTGCCAAGCAGAACCACGATCTCCCAGGATCAAGGTGGCAAAGAACTACTTCAAACGTTTTATAAGTAGGTGTACATCAATCAATCAACAAAAATCCTGTTTAAATCCCTGCATTTTTGTGGGACACATAAAAGGGAACAATCTGGTTTTTTTTTTTTTAATATTCATACCAAAAGAATAGAACACCCATGTCAGCTCAATCTTCCATTAACTCCTAAAGTAATTAGTACATAGCATATAAATTAGTTTTCTTTTTTCCCAAGCATTCTCGGGACGATCTGAAACGCAGGACCAGCATCATGATCAGATTTCTATTAATACATTAGGACATTTAAGCAATAATCTCATTCCTTCCCACAAGTTACCAAACTCTGCGTCTTTTTTTAGGGTTATGGTGGCATTTCAATACTAGATAGTATTATAGCAGGGGATCAAGAATGAAGAAAGAGTAATTAAATGGAAATGATACCAGTAATAATAATAATAATTCGTCCAGCTCAGTTATTGCTTATTTAAGGCCATCTGGTGGAAGCCATCTTGGTCATTCGCTAAGGGGACCTCAAGACCAAAGCGGAGTTTCCAGTCTCCCCAGCTGGACTCAGCATTTTATGTGGGAGAAGAAGGAGAGGTGTGTTACAGCACCTTCAGATGCTTGTTCCAGGAACACGGGACGAAATTCTGCCTATCTTCCAATGGCCATGAATCCCTCTGTATCCCCTTACCTACATGACTGCAGGGACTCGGCCCCTGGGAAAAGCAGCATTAGAAACATGTGGAGAGGAGAGTGCCAGAAAACACTCACAGGTACAGCTTTTTAATGTGGTTTAACTCTGCTCACTAGAGAATATGCCTCCGTGATTGGATGGGGACAGCCAGGGAGTGGGCAGAAGTGGGGAGGAGTGGACGCGAGCCAATAGCCATAGCGTTTCTTGCCCCTACTACTCCGTGGGCCTGTCATTGCACATGTCTGGCCACCCGAAGGCGCCAGCCTCTGCACACTTTCCGGTGTCTCTTACTCATCAGAGGGCGGAGACTTCAGTCTCCTCTTTGTCCCTTCCACAGTTCTGGAGGCTAGAAGTCCAAGATTAAGGTGCCACATGCTCAGGTTCTGGGAAAAGCCCTCTGCCTGGCTTGTAGATCGCCCTCTTTTCACTGTGTCCTCACATGGCCCGGAGAGAGTGACCAAGCAAGCCCTCTGGTGTCTCTTGTGAGAAGGGCACTTATCCCATCATGAGGACCCCATCTTCATGACCTTCTCTAACCCTAATCACTCCCACTCCATATACCATCACATTAAGGTCACTTCCCAAAGGTCCCACTCCATATACCATCACATTAAGGATTAGGGTTTCAACATATGAATGATGCAGCAGGGAGTGTGGGGGACAATTCAGTTCACCCCAACACTATTAAATATTGGGTGTGCTTTCTCCAGACTTTTTCTAAACCAAAGGAGAGAGAGAAGAGGAGACAAGGAAGGGGGGTAGGGGCAAGAGAGAGAGAGGTTGCTACTCTTTATTACAAACCTACTATTCTGTAACTACTTTGATTGACAGATTTTTTTCTTTTTTTTTAAGACTTTTATTTATTTATTTGAAAGAGAAAGAGTGCATACACACACATATACACACAAGCGGGAGGGGGAGGGGCAGAGGGAGAGGAAAAAGTATGGGGCTCAATCCCAGGACCCCGAGATCGTGACCTGAGCGAAAGGCAGACACATAACCTACTGAGCCACCCAGGTGCCCTGGCAGATTTTTTTCATAATTATCTCGTCATAGCAGTGCATAGAGATCCTTCTTACTGTTTTTAATATCATCATAATAATAAACAGCATGGTGTATACCGTTAAACAATAAAATAAGATTCCAATTCAAAAGACAGATTGAACAAACACCTGTCTATGTGCCCGCTTTTGAATATCCCATTAAAATTACATATGGATGTGAAATATATATCTTTGAATCCTATATTATATACAATTGAATTATGTATAAGTTATAAATCTATATATAATTTGAACTCATATGCATTATACCTGTCACATATATATCATTTGAATATACAAGTGGTCCCTGACTTGTGGCTCAACTTAACGGCATTTCAACTTTACGACGTGCAAAGGAAATATACATTTTGTAGAAATCATGCTTCGAATTTTGAAACTGGACCTTTTCCCAGGCTAGCAGTATGTGGTCAATCCTCTCTTAGGATGGGTGAGTGCAGTGAGGCACACACTCCAAGTCAGCCACGTGACCATGAGGGTAAACAACTGATATTCGTCTCTTCTGCTCCCATACAACATTTTTTTCTTTGTCGGTACAGTATTCAACAAATTATATGGGATAGTCAGCCCTTTATTACAAAATAGGCTTCATGGTAGATGGTTTTGCCCAACTGGAGGGTAATGTAAATATTCTGACCACATTAAAGGTAGGCTCGGCTGAGCTATGATGTTGGGGAGCTTAGGTGTATTCAATGTATTTCTGACTGACAATATTTTCTTCAAAAAAAAAGATTTTATTTATTTAGAGAGAGAGAGAGTGCACGCGTGTGTGCGGGCCAGGGGAGGGGCAGAAGGAGAGGGAGAGATCATCTCCAACAGACTCTGCGCTAAGCATGGAGCCTAACATGGGGCTCGATCTCACGACCCTGAGGTCACGACCCAACGTAAAACCAAGAGTTGGAAGCTTAACTAACTGAGCCACCCAGGTGCCCCTTGATTGACAATATTTTCAACTCACCATGGGTTTATCCAGTTGTAACTCCAAGGTAAGTGGAGGAAGATCTACGAATATTTGAAATCATAATAACCTTAAACCCCCGAAAAACAAGAAAGTATACCAACAACACAACAGAAATTGTAAATTTGCGGGCATCTGCCTTCAGCTCAGGTCATGATCCCAGGGTCCTGGGATCGAGCCCCACGAAGGGCTCCCTGCTCAGGGGGCCAGGGCTTCTCCCACTCCCTCTGCCCCACCCTGCCCCACCCTCAAATAAATAAATAAAAACACACAAGTCAGACTCAATATCCTCCTATTGAGAGCTGCCTGGTAGGACTGAGGGTGGAGAACCATGTGCCAGGTGTGATGGATGCTCTTGGTGCCCAGCCCATAGCCCGTCAGCAGGCATTCACCTTTCTGAGTCAGCTCGATGGCTTCTTACTGCAAGTTCCTGCAACATCTGACTTTCTCCGGCACCCTGCCTTTTCTTTCTGGCCTGTGCATTGGGGAGGCTATGCCGGCAGCCCTCAACCAATCATCAGTGGCCACGGGCATGGACGTCAGTGCGAAAAGCTGCCGCTTCCTCATCTGTCTGGTCCAAGTGCACTGAATGCTCTGCTATCCCCAGTTGCCTGTTGAAGTCACCTGCTCAGGAACGCGCCCATACTAGCCTCCTTCCCTTTCCTATGTTGTCCAACTTCCACTGACCCCTAGTGGTTCTTCCGGGAATCACCTCCAAGGTAAACTCACTTTTTTTTTTTTTTTTTAATTTAAAATCAATTATTTAACACACAGTGTATTATTAGTGGCCGAGGTAGAGTTTAGTGACCCATCATTCGCTTGCAATGTTCAGTGCTCATCACATCACGTGCCCCCAATCCCTCCCACCCCCAACAACGCTCAGTTTGTTCCCTGTAGTCAAGAGTCTCCTCTGGTTTGTAAACCTGCTGTTGAATCTCTATCTCAGGGCAGACATCTAATGAGCGTTCCATCTGGGCCAGGCACTTCCTGGGCATTAAGAATGCATGAAAAAGCAAGGCAGACAAAGTGTCTTCTCTTATGGAACTTAAATCCTAGTCAGGAAGACTCTAGCTCGTCAGCACTAGTCAGCACTAGCTCGTCAGCAAATAAGCTGAAAAATGAAATGAGTGCTCTGAAGAACTCTGAAGGAGGATGAGACGCTGAGGACCCAGTGGAGAGCATGGTCACCAACCGCTAGATAAGAATCCATCCAAAAATTATCCATTACAAAGGAGCTCCTTTATCCCTCTTCATTTTGTTGTTTTTGTTTTTTTTTTTTTTTTTTCAGGAGAATTACACAAAATGTTGGAAAGAAGTTCACCTTTACCTTGCACCTCAGACTAAAACTGTATCATTTACCTTCTGGATAAAGCATCTGAAACGATCTAAAATCTCATTGATTTGGGGTGCATGAGTGGCTCAGATGGTTGAGCCTTCCACTCCAGTCATGGTCTCAAGGTCCTGGGATCGAGTCCCGCATCGGGCTCTCTGCTCAGTGGGGAGCTTGCTTCCCCCTCTCTCTCTGCCTGCCTCTCTGCCTACTTGTGATCTCTCTCTGTGTCAAATAAATCAATAAAATCTTTAAAAAAAAAAAAAAAAGCAGAGTTTCTGACTCATTGAGGAGCGATCCCCAATCACATTTCCTCAGCTCCTTTGGAAAGGGCTTCATGGACTTTCTGCTTTTCTGGTTGCTGCCATTTCCACATGGAACACAGGGTGTCCCAAGGGGGCCTCTCATAGCCCATCCAGTGTGGCCAACACACTCACTACGCAATTCAACACACTTGCACAATCACACTCTTACACAACAGGTCTCCAGGGGTGTTTCAGAGAAACACAAAGAAGGGCAGCTCAGATTAGAAGCCCAGGGGAGACACCTGCCGTGTTAGAGATTCTCTTATTGAGACAACAGACAAGACACTCAGGGCTACTGTATTTTTAAAAAGCGGTTGAATCTCAATGTGGTTTTGATTTGAATTTCCCTAATGATGGCTAATGGCTAATGACGGCTAATGATGATGAACATTTTTTCATGTGTCCGTTAGCCATTTGAACAGCCAAAATTAACAAAACAAGAAACAACAAGTGTTGAAGAGGATGTGGAGAAAGGGGAACCTCTTCCACTGTTGGTGGGAATGCAAGTTGGTGCAGCCACTTTGGAAAACAGTGTGGTGATTCCTGAAGAAAGTAAAAATAGAGCTACCCTATGACCCTGCCATCACACTATGGGTCTTTACCGCAAAGATACAGATGCGGTGAAAAGAAGGGCCATATGTACCCCAATGTTCATAGCAGCAATGGCCACAATGACCAAACTGTGGAAAGAACCGAGATGCCCTTCAACAGACAATGGATAAAGAGGTTATGGTTCATATATACAATGGAATAATATGCCTCTATCAGAAAGGATGAATACCTAACTTTTGTATCAACATGGACAGGACTGGAAGAGATTATGCTGAGTGAAATAAGTCAAGCAGAAAAAGTCAATTATCATATGGTCTCACTTACGTGTGGAGCATAAAGAATAACATGAAGGGCATTGTGAGAAGGAAAGGAAAAGTGAATTGGGGGAAATTGGAGGAGGAGACGAACCATGAGACTGAGGACTCTGAGAAACAAACTGAGAGTTTTGAAAGGGAGGGTGGGGGGTTGGGCGAGCCTGATGGTGGGTAATAAGGGGGACACATATTGCATGGAGCACTGGGTGTGGTGTATAAACAATGAATCTTGGAACACTGAAAAAGCAAAATTAAATTTAAAAAAAAAAAAGCAGTTGAGCCAAAAGAGTTGATGTGAAACAATTGTTGCAAAATCCTCAAAGAAAACACTGATACAATTTAACTGAAAGTGTCCACATTCTGCAGGTTGAAAGCTCTCAACTCTATCATTCAGTCTTGGGAAATAGAAAATGGTCACCCAGCTTAGCCCTCGGGTTCCACTAAGACCATCGAGGAGACAGACAGCCTTTTGCTTCCTCTCGTCCATCAATGTGGGGCTGAGATATGACGCTTCAGATATCCAAAGCTGAGAGCAGAACAATAAAAAAAGACAGTTGAACAGAGACATCCCCCCAAGTCTGAGCACTAAACCCAGGCACGCCTTATTCGCTTCCGTTTTAAAGTAATTCTGACAAAATGGAATATCCAGTTTTACACCCCATCACAGATTTGAGGAGGCCAGTGAGAAAATGGGCAGGCATGCGGCTAGAAACAGGGAACATGGGTTTAAAAACAAAAAATTATACATGTGTAAAAGTAACAGATATGGATAAGAGAAGAGATGTGAAATTTCTGCAAAGGCCAAATCCTCCAAACCAAAGCCCTTCAGGCTCATTTAGGAATGAGGCAAATGTTTTTTAAAAGGTTATTTATTCATTCATTCATTCATTCAAGAGACAGAGGAGGGACAGAGGCAGAGGGAGAGAGAGACTCAAGCAGACTCCCTGCTGAGCACAGAGCCCGACATGGGGCTTGATCCCAGGATCCTGAGATCATGACCTGAGCCAAAACCAAGAATCAGATGCTCAACCCCCTGAGCCCCCCAAGCGCCCCAAGATGCAAAATATTTTAATCCTTTCACCCACTTCTCAGGATACCACAAGAACTGATGATCATAATGAAGTCTTCGGGTAATCACTAGCTTATGTGTTCCATAGTCTTGTTGAATGAAGCAGAGGGAGTGTGTTGTAGACAACTTTCCATGCAAAATGATCGTGTGGAGAGAGTGGACTGAAAAGGGGCACCAAGGAATTTTGGGGGTGGCGGAGATGGTCTATGTCTTTGAGTAAGGAAGGGGTTAAAGTACAGGCAGGGAGAGGTTGGGACCCCTGCCCTCCTGGCAGGCAGAAGGGCTAAGCCAGAGTGAACAAGAGATAAGGGCATAGACCAGACCTCCTGGCCCGGGATGTCAGGGAGTATTTTTCTTTGGCGGCTACATTGTAATCACAGAAAATGACCAAACCTCAAAGAAGTAAGTCATTAAGGGTATTATCAATAGTCCTTGCTTAAACCAAGACAGCACAAGAATCTCAAGGCCCCAAGCTTTCCGGTCAGTTCTCAATGAAAGACCAG
>CM053619.1:5259870-5317687 GCA_028646535.1 Procyon lotor
CCTTGGCAGGATCAAACTCGAGTCCCATGTGTAGTTACTGTGTATAGTGATTTAGCGCGAAGAACAGGGAAGACAGTAAAAGGTGTGTTGTGTTTGTTCTATGTCTTCTGTCAAACAGGCTGATACAGACGTAGGGCTTTAGAACGTAAGACTTTGGGGGGTGAATAAAAAAGCGCAGCGCCCTCCCTACTCCGAGGGGCTCAAGGGCAGTGGCAGCCAGAAGCCACATTTAGGAACCCCCTCCCCAGCCCCCCCACTGCCCCGCAGCGAACCTCTCTAGAGGTTGCACTAGCCATGCCCAGGTCGGAATCCAGGAACGAGGTGCGTGGCTTTCGAGGTGCTGAGGGTCACTTGGATGCTGAAATCGGGCCAGCAGGGCAGAGAAAGTTCTGCGTAGTCAGACAGAGAGCTCGGTGCTTTCAGAGGAAGGGACCGTCCAGCTGCTACTTGCCCCGCCTCAAGACCCTCAGAACCAGGTGGAGTGACTCGAAGGCGCTCACTCCTCCAACCAGTACCACTGCCATTGCACAAAAGCCAACTTGGGTGCCTTCCCGTCCCCCGTCTTGTCGCCACCCTGAAATCCATTTCCCACTCTGCTCCCAAAGTGGTCTTTCTTAAAACACACCCCCGATCATGTTTCCCATCTGCTGAAGAGGGGCTTCCCGCCACAACTTCCTCGGCGTGCCGCTCAGGGCTCTCCCGCCTCCCCTCACACTCCCCTCCCCCGTCCTGGGAGATTCTTGTCTGGACCCCCTTCTCCTGGCTAACTCTTCCACACCCTCTAGACTCGGGTCAAGCACCGCTCCCCCTTGAGGCTTCCCTGGGCCCCCCAGTTTGGACTCCGTGCCTGTCCATCCTCTCAGGGCATCGTCTGATGCGTTTCTCTCTCCCTCTCTTGAAATCATGTCAGACCATATTGGAAGTTTCTATGGACACGTCTGCTCCTGAATGACACTCCCCCCTTGAAACTAGGGGGCATGTCTTACCCATCTTGGTGCCTCAGTAGCCAGACGGTGCCTGCACACAGTAGGCGCTCAGTATATGTGTTCGGAGCTGAGCGGAATGGAGAAAAGGAAGTTTCGAGACTTCTCTCCCTTTCTTGCTTTGTCTTTGGCCCCTTGGTCGCTCCCTTCCAAAGGTTCTGGGCTCTGCTATGAAGGGGGGCTGGAGGCATCCTCTTCAAGGGGGCTTTCTGGAGCTGGTTCCAGACCCAGCTGCCCTGGCAAGGAGAAACTCTCGACTATTGTCTGGACAGGGTCCAGTGGTCCCCACTGATAGCTGACTGCCCTCCAGGACTCAGCTCCCCACCGAGACATCCCTGTCACTCCCAGAGCACAGACGGCTCGTCCGTCGGGGAGGAAGGCACAAGGCTATTGGTGGGGCAGCAACCTTGCTCACCTTCCCTGTGGGGGACCTTCATCGCCGCGCCCCCACCTACCGGTGGGTGAGGAAGCGAGTTACCACCCACTCCCGGGGACGAATGTTTCGGGACTGTCGTGTGTCATCAAATACCCTATATCCCAGGGCCGTACAGAGAGCCAGCCTTGTAATAACACATTCCCTAAAACATCAGTCTCCTGACGACAGTAATTACAAAGCGTGTATCCGCTCTTGGGCTTTGCAAGTGTGTCAGCTCATTGCAGATCATGGAAAAGCACAAATTCCTTTGCTTCTGAGAGGTTCCTCAGGCCAATTTCATATAAACTCAGCCATCTGCTTCGTCATACACTTGTGAATCCTGTCTCCCTCTCTGTCCCTCTTGGACACAGATGGAACGCTCGCTCCTTCCCAGTGAAATCGGGGCCTTTTTTCACGCGGTGGCCGGTTAGACGCATGGCCCATTTGGAAACCTTGCCAGGGGTGACAGGCATCGGCCCCGCCTTTTTGCATGCTGTTTCCTCGGTCACATTTCCCTTTTCATAGCCCTGCTCCCGTTAGGTAGGTCGCCCAGGAGACAACTGCAATCTTTCTTAAAGATGCAAATATGCACTTTGCCAGGGTGAGCCATGGAGTAGGGGGGGAGCTGTGGGGGAAGGGAATTGGGGATCACGGGCCTCAGGGGCAAATCAAGCGTGTTCTCAGCACATCGAAACGGCTGTCTTCCCCGAACCACAGTTTGCCAGCTCTGGTTTGCCCCCCTCACACGGGCATCTTGGCTGTCTCTGGAACTTTCTGTAGGTAGCAGATCCTGGATCCAATCCCACTGCAGTTCCATTGTAGGACCATTATGTGGCTTTCTTAGTGAGGGGGCCAACCGAGTGGGCGTTTTCTCCTCCGACTCGGAGAAGGACAGTCTTATCAGGGTGGTGAATGTAACGCAGTCCCACTTAGGCACTTTACTGAAACAAAGTTGCAGTGTCCCGAGGAAAAGCAGCCCGAATAGCAGTGAGGTTAGATTGTAGGTGGTCTGGGCACGGGGAGCCTTGTAACCACAGGAATCCCGCAGAGCATGCTGGATTTATAATAGAGCCACTCAGAGCCTCTCACAGACCGTGTTTTCAGGAGGGAACAGAGGGAACAGGGCCGGCTTTGTGCAGCTCCGGGCTGGGGAGCTGGCATCACTGGACCCCTCCCTTCAGGGGGATGCTGACTGCCATTGTGGGCATAGACCATCGCTCTTGAACTTGCCTGCTTTAAGAGCCCCTAGGTGGAGCTTTTTCTTGTCCTTCCCACACCAAAGGGCTGCAGAGGCAGGCAGGGGAAAGGTCTCCTGATTTATCTGTGTCTCCAATAACCTTTCTCTCCTCTTTGGACTTCGGACCCAACCTTGGGGGCACCAGGAACTGTTGGAAGGGGCCAAGGGCAATGATAGTTTCCTCCTCCCTCTGCTTCCCGCTCACATCCTGTCCTTCCTCCTCCTCTTCTTGTTCTTGTCTATTTCCTTTGTATGCCTAGCAATGCCCGAAGGCATTGATCTCTCAATCTGGTATGTGATAGTCCTGCTAAGGGGCCCCAGGTTCTGCCTGGAGCCCCGTGCTCTGGCCCTCGCAGGACACAGGTAATGACGGAATGTCGTTTCACTTTATTGGTTCTGATGATGCCACCACCCATTTGTAGATTTGGTTCCCAGGGGCTCCCACACCCAACCCTCCTTGGAAAGAACTAAGCAGGTTTCTCTTAGGAGCCAAATTTTACTGTTGACTAGGAACTGGTGACAGTTAAAGGAACGGAGACGGGGCAGAAAAGATGACAAGGGACCCCGGAGACGGTGGTCTAGGTCGACATAGATCGGAACCAGAGAGCAGATGATTCTCTGTGTTTCTAGATCTTTGAGACCCCCCACCTCTCAACCTGGCAGTGGATTCCTTCCAGGATCAGATATGCTCTATTTGCACAGCGTTTTCTGCCAAAGACTAGGTGGCCTGATGTGTGTGTGTGTGTGAGTGAGTGTGGGTGAGTCAAGAGCAAGGAGTGGTGTGGGAAGGTACCCCAGGTCCTGTGGCATCCGCACACAGGGGCGGTGGACAGGGGACCCCTGGTTGTGACCTTTCCCTCACCCTACTTGTCCCTCTCTTTCCCTAGGTCTGTGCGTGATGAGCGCGGCCTCCATCTACACGGTGAGGCACCCAGAGTGGCATTTCAACACGGAGTACTCCTATGGCTTCGCCTACATCTTGGCCTGGGTGGCCTTCCCCCTGGCCCTTCTCAGCGGCGTCATATACGTGATCTTGCGGAAACGCGAATGAGGCGCCCAGACAGCTGATCTGAGGCACTGAGCATACCCAGGGGAAGGGAGGAAGGAAACCAGAAACCAGAAAAAAAAAAAAAAAAAAAAGAGCTAGCCAGAAAACCCAAACTCAAACCAAACCAAACAGAAAGCAGTTGAAGGGGGGGTTTAGTGTTGACTGAAGATGTATATAATATCTACGGTTTATAAAACCTATTTATAACACTTTTTACATATATGTACATAGTATTGTTTGCTTTTTATGTTGACCATCAGCCTTGTGTTGAATCTTAAAGAAGTAGCTAAGGAACTTGACATCCTAACCGTATAATCGAGCTCAGTATTTTCTGTTCTGTTTTTCGTTCTTTTTGTTTTGCCCGGACATGAAATAACTCCATCTTGCCCCTTCTCTTCTATCTGAAAGAAGATACCTCCCTTCCGCTCCACCTCATTGAGAAAACCAAAGTGTGGGTAGAAACCCTGAATGGCCAAAACCCTTAAATTGTGGGTGACCCTGTGCTTCTCACAGAGACGGGCACCGTGCACCCCCCCCACTGCCATGCGAAGCCTCATGCCCACAGGGGCGAAACCCCCAAACTGGAGCCCTCGGCAAAAACACGGCTTGTGACCTCGGAACGCTTGCCCTTGACGGTGGGTGTCCCAGTCACACGCCGAGATGAGAAATCGGTGACAAGAGACCTATGACATGGTGCTATTTATCTACCATTCCTTAGTATCACTAATCCTCTAAACCACTCACTGGAAATTCAATTAACGGTTTTACAACATAAAGTAGAATGGAGACCTGAATAAATAATTCTCTGTAATATAAATGGTTTATAACTGCTTTTGTACCTAGCTAGGCTGCAGTTATTCCAATAATAAATAAATAAGAAACCCAGCCTTTATCGCTCCCACATTCTTCTTACGGTCGGAGCATCGGGACAAGCCTCTAGGCCCCCCCACCCCGCCCGGGACTGTGAGTTCCCAGGGCTCAGCTGGGTCTAGACTGTTCTCTGCCTCCAAGGACTGTCTGGCAATGACTTGTACTGGCCACCAACTGTAGATGAAAATACGGTGCCCTTCTGATGCTAAGACTCCAGACCTTTTTTTTCCCCCCTTTTTCGGCTTTGCTTTTTTCCTGATTTTATACCAACTGTGTGGACTAAGATGCATTAAAATAAACATCAGAGTAACTCACTGATCTCTTTTGGGATTTTGTGGGAACCTTGACGTGGGTGGGGGAGTTGTCTTTCAGAGCAGAGGGAAGAGGCGCTTTGGCAGAGACCGAGTTTGAGCTCACAGTCTAGATTGCATTTTGGGTGTCCTGCAGGCGACAGGGAGCACATCGTGCCTTCCATAAGCCTGTGCAGATGTCTGCTCATTGGGGAGGACGAGGAATCGCACCTGGAACAGAAAACGTAAATGGGCTGGAAGGAATTTGAGTGTTCATTTAGCTCAACCCTCTCTCCTGTGCTGTCTTCTCTGATGAATCACTTGGGGGACCACAGAAGAATGTCATGCATTGACCTAACCTGTGGAAAATGTTGGCACGAGCAGCGCAGACCCCTATCGTGTAAAAGAAGGGGGAGGTCAGATGAAGGAATCATCAGATGACCCCTAGAGGCCAGACTTTCAGATAAAACAGTAGGCATCAGCTAAGTTCCTGATGGGGTCCTGAGGGAGAGCACGGGCCAACCATGTCCTCTAGATCCAGGGTTCTGGGCTGTGTCTCACCCATAGATATTTCTACCCATTGATGTCATATTGCACACGTGCAAAACATCAAGCTCAAGATTCACTCGGTGTTGCTCTAATTCTCATAGAGCACCTACACTGAACTGGGCACCAGAGATTAAGAAACAATCATATATATTTTTTTAAAGATTTAATGTATTTATTTTATTTTGTTTTTAAGATTTTATTTATTTATTTGACAGAGAGAGAGAGAGAGATCACAAGTAGGCAGAGAGGCAGGCAGAGAGAGAGGGGGAAGCAGGCTCCCTGCCGAGCAGAGAGCCCGATGCGGGACTCGATCCCAGGACTCTGAGAGCATGACCTGAGCTGAAGGCAGAGGCTTTAACCCGCTGAGCCACCCAGGCGCCCCTAATGTATTTATTTTAGAAGGAGATCAAGAGAGAGCATGAGTGGAGAGAGGGGCAGATGGAGAGACAGACAATCTGAAGAAGACTCCGTGTTGAGCATGGAGCCCAATACCGGCTTGGATCCCAGGACTCTGGGATCATGAGCTGAGCTTAAATCAAGAGTCGGATGCTTAACCAACTGAACCACCCAGGCGCCCCTAGGATCACATACTTCTTAATCACAAAGGGTGATATTTTAGTGAGAGGCACAGGAAAACGACTATATTGTAATGAAGAACAAACCGATTAGGCTCCTTGGGTTTGAACCGCCCCCCCCCTTACCAGCTGCAGGAGGCTGGGGACAGACCAACTCTAAGATTTCATTTTCTCATCCGTAAGATGAACATGCCAATGCCCAATTTATGGGGTTGTAGAGATTAAAAAGAGTTGGAATGTATAAAGTGCTTATGGTATAGTGAGAGTAGATAGCAAGCCCTCTGTGAATCAGTGGTTATCACAGATGTGATGTTTGAGGTGTATTGCAAGGAGGTATTGATTGTTCTGGGGAATTCGAAATCCCGGGCCCCACATCAGAATCTCCCACGCAAGGGCCACCCCAGAGATGTGGATTTCTTCTGTCTGTGGGGGGACCCACCCCGCCTTGATGGATTTAAAGGACCCTACAGGTGATTCCAGTGCATAGTGGGGGATGATAAATCAGGAGCCTGTCAAACGGTTTTTAGACTTCAACGTGCTAATGAATCACCTGGGAATCCTACAAAATGCGGATCCGGTTCAGTAGGTATGGGATGGGGACTAAGCCTCTTCATTTCCAATCTGTGCCTAAGTGATGCTGACGCTGCCGGTCCATGGGCCACACTTTTGAGAAGCAAGGGTCTGAATAAAGCCTCCTTTAGGCACCTCATGCTCTTGCATCTTTGGACAGCTCCGACCGGAGGGCTTCCCTCTTTCTAGGTTTTCAATACTGATTGGCCAGCTCTGCTTGTGGCTTGGCTAGATGGGGTCAGGTGGCAAGATGGCCCCAGGTGCACGTGAGACAGGTGATCGGGAAAACTAGGAGCTTCACTTCACGAGCTTAGACTTTGAAAAGTACACTTTCATTTCACAAACCTTCCTCTATGACATTGACCTAACAATTAAAAATTCACATACTTAAGAATGAAGAAGAAAACCAAAAGTGGCCCAAATCTCCCCACCTAGGAAATGCTTTTGGCATTAAAAAAGGAATATATGGGGCACCTGGGTGGCTTAGTCATTAAGCATCTGCCTTCGGCTCGGGTCATGATCCCGGGGTCCTGGGATCGAGCCCCACATCGGGCTCCCTGCTCAGTAGGAAGCCTGCTTCTCCCTCTACCATTCCCTTTGCTTGTATTCCCTCTGTCAAATAAATAAAATCTTTAAAAAAAAAAAAGGAATATATATCTAGGATCATAACATCCTGAAGACAACTGGACAGGAAAATAACATGGGAGGGGCGCCTGGGTGGCTCAGTGGGTTAAAGCCTCTGCCTTCAGCTCAGGTCATGATCTTGGGGTCCTGGGATCGAGCTCCGCATCGGGCTCTCTGCTCAGTGGGGAGCCTGCTTCCCCCTTTCTCTGCCTGCCTGCCTCTTCGCCTATTTTTGATCTCTCTGTCAAATAAATAAATAAAATCTTAAAAAAAAAGAGAGAAAATAACGTGAGAAAGCCTCTTTCCCACCTCCTCATAGTCTCTTGCCAAAGATAACCCATAAGACATAGCTTGTGATGTCTGTCACAAAAAAAGACAATGGCCACATATATGTACCCATTTAAGTATTTGAAAAATGTGCACCGAAGGGACCAAATTACTACTACCATGGTGTTCTTTTCATTTAATGATATACATTGGAGATCTTTCTATATCAGCATATACCTCATTTTTTTCAACGAGCTTGGTTTCATCCTTTCAAAATTCTGCATCATATTTTGCTACGTACCTACACCCTTCTCACTGAGCCCTGGCTCAGAGATTTTTGCCTGAGTGGAGAAACAACCACAAAACCGATAGTTTCTACTCTCCTTCCCAGAAACAGACCACACCTGCACCAAAGAGTGAAGAAGTTCAAGTTGCAAGGTCCTCTCAAGAATAGTGGAGGTGCTGAGGGAAGGCAGTTGGGAGGAAATTCAAGATTCAAGCTAAACTGTAGGCCGCCTGGTCTGCATGAGAGAACAAGGGAATAGTATGGGTAGGAGGAACCCTCCTGGGATGACAACAAAAAATCACCCCCTGGCTTCAGAATCTATGCCTTCCAAGGAGTTGGAATGTGACTGGATTAATTGGTAGATCAATTTATGACCCAGGGCATTGTTGAAAACAATAGAGAAACCAGAACTTAATTAATGGGGTCTAACAGTGGGATGTGGTCTGGAAAAGAGAGAAAGAAAAGTCTTCCGAATCCCCCTCTGTCATCCCAGGAGGATGGTGTGAGCATTCCAAAGCTGTGCCTCCCTGAGGAACAACACCAGAGGCTGAGCACTGTTGGGAGGAAAGAAACCTCACTAAAATAATCTAGTCAGTTACTATATACAAGCATACTTCGTTTTATTATGCTTCTGCTCTTTGCAGATCTTGGATTTTTTACAAATTGAACGCTTGTGGCATTGAGCATTGACTGAGTCTATCGGCGTCATTTTCCCAAGAGTATTTGCTCGCTTTGCGTCTTTGTGTCACATTTTGGTAATTTTAGCAATATTTCAAACTTTTTCATGAGTATATTTGCTATGGCGACCTGTGACCAGTGATTATGACTTGCTGAAAGCTCAGATGATAGGATGTTTTAACAGCCAAGTATTTTAAATTAAAGTGTATCCATTAGGTTTTTTTAAACACGATGTCATTGCACACTTAGTAGACTATGGTACAGCGTAAAGACAATTTTTATATGCACAGGGAAACAAACAAAAAACATTTGATTTGCTTTATTGTGACATTTGCTTTATTGTGGTGGTCTGGAACTGAACACATCCTATCTCTGAGGTGTGCCTATAATTAAACAAGTGAATAATGGCAACAAACGCCAAAGTAGGGACAATATACTATCTAAAAATATCTTGTTGCTACAATAAATTATCAAAAATATCTAGTTTCCAACAAAAAAAATCATGAGGCAGGCGAAGAAACAGGAAGTATGACCCATGCACTAGAAAAAAGCAGAAAAACTATCTATGAGAGAGACCAGATATCAGATTTATCAGAAAAAGGCTTTAAAGCAGTCATTGTAAACATATTCACACAAGTAAAGGAAATCATGATTAAAGAAATAATTGAAAGTGTGACAACAATGTTACCTCAGATAAAGAATATCAATAAAAAGATAGAAATTATGAAAAAGGGACAAATGGAAATTACATTGTTGAAAAGTACAATAAGGCAAAAATCATGACATCTCAATCAATAGACTCAGAAGAAGCATTTGACAAAATCCAATGCTCTTTTATGATAAAAACACCCAACAAACTAGGAATAAGAGAATTTCCACAACCTAATAAAGGACATTAATAAAAAACCCACACCTAACATTATTGCTAAAATATTGAATGCTTTCCCTCTAAAATCAGGAACAAGACAAAGGTGTCTGTGCTTACAACCTCTGTTTAACATTAACTTGGGGGTTCTAGTTAGGACAATTAGGCAAATTAGGTAAAAAAAAATATTGTATCAGGACTAAAATGGAAGAATAAAATTTTCTCTATTCACAGATAAATGATCTTGTATATAGAAAATCCTAAGTAATCCAATAAAAACCTTTAGAACTAATACATGAATTCAGCAAAGAGGCAGGACACAATACCAATGTATAAAAAAACATTTGTATTTCTATATTTGCAATGAACAATTAAACAATGAAAATAAGAAAACAATTCCACTTAGAATAGCATCCAAAAAAGGATAAAATGCTTAAGAATAAATTTAACAAAAAAAGTCCAAGACTTTATAGTTTGAGAATTCTAGAACATCAATGAAGACATTAAAGAAGATCTAAATAACTGGAAAAATATCCCATGTTCATGGATCATATAATTTAACATTGTTAAGATGGGAATGGTCCTAGATTGTTCCACTTTTTCAGGACAATTCCCATTAGAATCCCAGCTGACTTCTTTATAGAAACTCATAAGCTGTTTCTAAAATTCAAATGGAATGATTGGAAATCCAAAATAACCAAAACAATCTTGCAAAAGAAAACAGTAGGAGGAATTCCCAATTCTTGATTTTAAAACTTACTACACAATCAATGGTAATCAGTGGGATCAGGTTGAAAGTCTAGAAGTAAATCCACATTTCTATGATCATAGATCATAAACCCATATATTTGACCATGTTCTATGAATTTTGGCAAGGGTGCTAAGACCATCTACTGGGGAAAAGAATAGTCTTTGCAACAAACAGTGCTTGAACAATTAAATATCCACATGCAAAATAATTAAGTTGGACTTTAATTTAACAGCACATAAAACTTTTTTTTTTTTAAAGATTTTATTTATTTGACAAACAGAGATAGAGAGAGAGAGCGCACAAGTAGGCAGAGCTGCAGGCAGAGGGAGAGGGAGAAGCTGGCTCCCTGATGCGTAACTCTATCCCAGGAGCCTGAGATCATGACCTGAGCTGAAGGCAGACCCTTAACTGACTGAGCCACCCAGGCACCCCAACAACACATAAAAAATGAACTCAATATGGATGAAAGACCTAAATTTAAGATCTAAAACTATAAAACTTTTAGAAGAAAACTTAGGAGTAATCTTCATGACCTTGGGCTTGGCAAAGATTCTTAGATATGACACCCAAATCACCAGCAACAAAAGAAAAAAAATCAATAAATTGGACATCATCAAAATGAAAAGCTATTGCGTTTCAAAGGGCATCATCTAGAAAGTGAAAAGACAAACCACTGAATAGAAGAAAATATTTGCAAATCATCTATCTGATACGGAGACTGTATCCAGAATATATTTATAAAGAACTCTTATATTCAATATTATATTGAATTATTGAAATTCAATATAATATTGAATATTTGAATGAATATTGAATATTCAATATTCAATAATAAAAAAGACAAATAACCCAATGAAAACATGGATGAAGGGCTTGAATGGAAATTCGTCCAAGGACTAAATATAAATGGCAAGTAAACACTCCCTACCCAAGTGCTCAGCCTTGTAAGTCATTGAGGAAATGAAAATCAACATCACCATGAGATGCTAGTTCACACCTAGTAGGTTAGCTAGAACCAGAAAGTCTGATAATTACACACGCTGGTGAGCATGTAAAGAAACTATAGCCTCCGACACTAATGGCGGCAATGTAAATTGTGCAATTGGTCTGGAAAACATTCTGTCGGTTTCTCAAAGGATTAAACAGAGTTGCCACAGGACCTAGTGATTTCTGTCCTAGGAATATACTTGAGAGACAAGAACACACAAAATGCAGAAACTCATACATGGGTGTTCATAGCAGTGTTATTCATAAGAGCCAAAAGGTGGAAACAACCCAAATGTCCATGGACTGATGAATGATTTCTCTCATTAGGTCTGTTCTTTCTGTTTGAGAAGCAATATACCTTTTATTTTCGTAGTTTGGGTTCTTTTTCTTTTTTTTTTTTTAAAGGGACAAGATTCTTTTTTTTTTTTATTTAATTAAGATTTTATTTATTTATTTGGCACACAGAGAGAGAGGCAGGCAGAGAGAGAGGGAGAAGGAGGCTCCCCGCCGAGCAGAGAGCCCGATGCGGGTCTCTATCCCAGGACCCTGAGATCATGACCTGAGCCCAAGGCAGAGGCTTTAACCCACTGAGCAACCCAGGCGCCCCTAAAGGGAGAAGATTCTTATTCCTTCCGAGCACTAAAAAGCAAGACAGGATGTCGAAGACAAACAGTTAACATATTTCTTCGCTAACAGAATCTTGGGTTTTCCCAGGGGATGGTTTGGATGACATTTATTTTCCATCCTGGAGCTCTTCTGAGAAATATTTTAATCTTAGGAATTTATACAAATGGAGTTTTGATTAGGAACCACCCTCTTAGCTGCTTTCTGCCATGGGTTCAGGCTCAGGGAGTGGACCCTTTACAGAATGCCAAGTGCATGGGGTGGGGATAGCGGCTCAAGATGCAAGGATCCTTCCTCCCATTTCTTTTCTCTCCGAGATCTTGTACCCTCATGTCTTAGTAAAGTCTAAACTCCAACTGTCTGCAATTAGAAAGTGCTGAGAATGGCTTAGTCTTTCTGTCCTTAGCATCTGCTTTCAGACAGCTTTTCAATCTCTTGGTCTGCTGCTTATTCATTGGCAAACCCCTCAGGGGGAAATTCGGAATTCCTGGTGGGCGCGCCTCACTGGGTTTCCTTTTCTCTGATCTGCTGGCTCAAATCCTGGTGGCCTTGGTATCACAACGATGCTTTCAAACAGATTTTGAAAAACTCTACCAGATTTTTCGGTAGTTTGCAGCCAGGAGAATATATCCGTTGGAAGTCGCTGTACACGAAGGTCCTTTTATTTTGCAAACAGAAATTACTGACTTTGAAAGAGTTTATGTTAAATTTATAAGTTTTGGTTGGGAGAAATCGGTATCTTCCCATGCAGGTTGTGGGGGCCACGGCCAGCTGCCCCCAAATGTGCCACTTTGTCATGCCTGTTATTTTGTTGTTTTAAAGATTTATTTATTTATTTGAGAGAGAGCGAGCGTGCACAAACAGAATGAGAGGGAAAGAGAATCTTAAGCAGACTCCATGCTGAGCTCAGAGCCCGACATGGGGCTTGATCTCAGAATCCTGAGATCACAGCTTGAGCCGAAATCAAGAGTCAGACACCTGATGGACTTTGCCACCTAGGTGCCCCTGGCATATTGATTATTTTAAGTAGAAGTTACTTAAGAGATAGACCCCGTAGGAAGGACATTCAGACCCTTCTCCAACCCTCTGAAAGCAGGAAATAAATCTCCCATGTGAAAAGCACCCTCCCTCTATTAAGAAGGAAAAAGATATCCTTACCACCAGAGATAGAGACTTTAAAAGCTGAGAAATCTGTGAAAACAAAACTTGTTACTTTTTTTTTTTTTTAAAGATTTTATTTATTTATTTGACACAGAGAAATCACAAGTAGGCAGAGAGGGAAGCAGGCACCCCGCCGGCACAGAACCTGACGCAGGGTTCGATCCCAACACCCTGAGATCATAACCTGAGCCGAAGGCAGAGGCTTTAACTGACTGAGCCAACCAGGCACCCCTAACCTTCTTATTTTTGCTAGTCTACTAACTCAGCCCAAATTCTGCTTTAGGATTCCTTACTAATCAAAACTCCCAAACATCTGTTTTCTTTATCCTGTATATTTTTCACAAATTTACTGTCGCTTTGCCTACAATGTATAAAAACTGCTTGCCTTCGTCATTTCTTTAGGTCTCAATTTCATCATTGGACCTCCAGGCATGTGTAATAAAACTTTGGCTTTTTCATCTGTTGTTAACCCATCTCATTTAAATTTAATTCTTAGTTCAGCTGGAAGACCTTGGTTAGAGGGAGAATTTTTTCTCCCCGACAACATGCAGAGTATGAGTAAATGCTAATCATTCACTTAGTTTATACTTTAATAATGTATTTTGCTTTCTTTATATTGATCCTACACTTTTTTAATTTAAGATTTTATTTATTTATTTGACAGAGAGAGAGAGATCACAAGTAGGCAGAGAGGCAGGCAGAGAGGAGGGGGAAGCAGGCTCCCCGCCGAGCAGAGAGCCTGATGCGGGGCTCCATCCCAGGACCCTGAGATTATGACCTGAGCCGAAGGCAGAGGCTTTAACCCACTGAGCCACCCAGGCGCTCCTGGTCCTACACTTTTATTTTTTTATTTTTTTAAAGATTTTATTTATTTGACAGAGAGAAACACAGCCAGAGAGGGAACACAATCAGAAGGAATGGTAGTGGGAGAAGCAGGCTCCCTGCTGAGCAAAGAGCCTGATGCGGGGCTCGATCCCAGGACCCTGGGATCATGACCTGAGGTGAAGGCAGACGCCTAACGACTGAGCCACCCAGGCGCCCCGATCCTACACTTTTATATGAGTTCTATTTTTACACATTTACATGTTTTCCGATTTTTGTGAATGATTTTAATCCACTGTGTTTTATTGTTGGTTATTGTGGACGTGTTGGAAACTACTTACTTTTCTTAACCACTTTTATACTTGGTTCCCTTGCAGAACTGTCTTATTATTTTCAACATTTCTCTGATTGATTATCTTGGCTTTTCACACAGGTAATCAGTGCCTGGGCAAAAACAGAAAAATGAGATAATGTGCCACCTTTTCCCTTCCTGTATTTATAGTTCTTAGATTTTTGATCACCTTATTGATCATTTAAAACTTTCAGAACATGCCAGATAAGAGCTGTGATAACAGATTTCATTTTTTAAAGACATTTATTTATGTGTTTATTTAAAAGGGAGAGAATGAGAGAGAGAGAGAGAGAGCATGCATTAGAGAGATCATGAAACAGGGGAGGGGCAGAGGGAGAAGCAGACTCCCTGCTGAGCAGGGAGCCCGATGCGGGACATGATCCTGTGGGACTCCAGGATCATGACCTGAGCGGAAGGCAGCTGCTTAACCAACTGAGCCACCCAGGTGCCCAGTAGATGTTACTTTATTTTTTTCTGAATTTAATGAGAATGCTAGTGTTTAGTATCAATTTATTTAAAGGTAATTTATTTCAGTAAGTACATATTTCTTGATTCTCAATAGGAATTTTAACCAAGAATTTATATTAAATGCTACCAAATATTTTCAGTCTTTATCAAGAATTCTGGTTTTTCCACAGTGAAATACCACCTCACACCAGTCAGAATGGCTAAAATTAACAAGTCAGGAAATGACAGGTGTTGGCAAGGATGTGGAGAAAGGGGAACCCTCCTGCACTGTTGGTGGGAATGCAAGCTGGTACAGCCACTCTGGAAAACAGTATGGAGGCTCCTCAAAAAGGTGAAAATAGATCTACCCTATCTATGGCCCAGCAATTGCTCTACTGGGTATTTACCCCAAAGATACCCCAGTGTAGTGACCCAAAGGGGCATGTGCTCCTGAATGTTTATAGCAGCAATGTCCACAATAGCCAAACTATGGAAAGAGCCTAGATGCCATCAACACATGAATGGATAAAGAAGATGTGGTATAGATATACAATGGAATATTATGCAGCCATCAAAAATTAGAAATCTTGACATTTGCAATGATGTGGATGGAACTAGAGGGTATTATGCTAAGCAAAATAAGTCAATCAGAGACAGATAATTATTATATGATCTTACTGATAAGAGGAATTTGAGAAACAAGACAGAGGATCATAGGGGAAGGGAGGGAAAAATGAAACAAGACGAAACCAGAGAGGGAAGCTAACCATAAGAGAGACTCTTAATCTCAGGAAACAAAACTGAGGGTTGCTGGAGGGGAGGGGGATGGGAGTGGTGAGGTGGCTGGTGATGGACATTGGGGAGGGTATGTGCTATGGTGAGTGCTGTGAATTATGTAAGACTGAAGAATCACAGACTTGTACCCCTGAAACAAATAATACATGTTAATTAAAAAAAATCTGGGGAGCTTAGGTGGCTCAGTGGGTTAAGCCTCTGCCTTCAGCCCAGGTCATGATCTCAGGGTCCTGGGATCGAGCCCCGCATTGGGCTCTCTGCTCAGCGGGGAGCCTGCTTCTCCCCCCCTCTCTGCCTGCCTCTCTGCCTACTTGTAATCTCTCTCTGCCAAATAAATAAATGAAATCTTTTTTAAAAAAAGACATCTGTCTAAAAAAAAGTCTGTCAAAACAATTTGTCAAAAGAATAGTGAAAAGGTAGCTTTTATTCCATTAACAAAATGGGCAAGTCAACATTAGAAAACTATTGATAGGATTTATCATAGTAATTAAAGGTAGAAAAAACCTAGGATTCTTTTTTTTTTAGTTAACATATAATGTATTATTTGTTTCAGGGGTACAGGTCTGTGATTTATCAGTCTTACATAAGATAAAACAGCTACAATAGGTTAAAATAGGAAAGAGGAAAAATTTTTAAAAAATAGAAAAAGAAAAATATAATAAAAATTAAAAAAAATTTGACTTTGAAAGACTAAATAATCAAGGGAAAAAAGGCGTGAATTCTATGTGCTGTCTTTCCGCTAGCACCAGTGTTTTGCAGTTCTCACTGATGGGTAAACTTGGTCTTGGCTGGATGTTCTTGTTGATCTTCTGGGGCAGGGGTCTGTTGCAGTGACTCTCAAATGTCTTTGCCCAGAGGTGGAATTGCACCGCCCTTGCCCGGGGCCGGGCTAAGTCATCTGCTTGCGTTGGCTCTTGGAGCTTTTGTTCCCTGAGCGCTTTCCGTACCGCGGTGGAGGATGGGAATGAAGATGGCAGCCTCCCAGTCTCCAGCCCATAGGAGCAGAGAGTTCAGGACCCCGCTCCTCAGTGCGCCCTCGGAGAAAAGCAGTCAGTCCCTCCCGTCTCCTCGTCTCTGGCCAGGCTCAGAGCTCAGCCAGTCTGCGACCGAGCTTTTCTGTCTCTGGCACACAGCCCCGCTTGGAGTCTCCAAACCCAGCCGATTCTTGCTGCCGCTCCCGCACCACTCCTCTGGGAGGAGGAAGGTGAGTCTCCCCAGAGTGGCCCCTTGTGGGGTCCCTGCCCGAAGAGCAGTGGCCCGACTGTGCCTTGGATCTCGGTTTAAGGTAACCCCAAGCTGAGAGCCCATACTTGGCTCTGGCTATGCAGTCAGCATCCTCCCTCTGATCCCTGGGGGCTCTGCCACACTCAGACACCCCGGTCTTTCTGTGACCCAGCAGGTCTTGAGACCACACTGTCCCTGCGAGGGCTCCACACCCCACTTAGCCTCTGGAGCGACGTCCCTTAGTGGGGCAGACTCTGAAAGTCCCGATTTTGTGCTACCTGCTCTCCCTCTTGCTGGCAGCTGGCCCCTCCCCCGCAGTCTATCATCCCGTTGCCTTGGATTCACTTCCCTGCAGGTCCTACCTTCCAGAAAGCGGTCGGTTTTCTGTTCCTAGTGGTCGATTTTCTGTTTCTGTTCTTCTTCTCTTTGATCTCCTGTTGAGTTTGTAGGTGTTCTGAATGGTTTCATATCTGTCTAGCTGAACTCCTGGGACGAGGCAAAATTTAGGTCTCCTACTTCTCCACCAATCTTGCTCCTCTCCCGTTTTGACAGACTTTAATAGGATTTTAGCGAGGCTTTTTTGGTGTTCGTATTTATAAATTAAACTGATTTTTAAATTTCTTATGTGCTTTCTTTAATACGTTTTAGTCTTAGGGCTATGTAAGAGCTGTCACAGGAATGAAGACTATTATGTTTCCTTATGGGACTTCTGTAATATAGGTATTATTGGTTTTTTTGAAGATGAGGTAGTACTCAGCAGCAAAAATTCTCTGGCTCCTGTACAGAGATCCTACCAACTATGGAATAGCACTCTGCTCTCTTCCTCAAATTTCTGTTTCTCCATTTGTTTCCTATTTCAGTGTTTGAACTCTTCATTTATTTTGAACTCTTCATTTATTTTCTAGGAATTGTCTATTTTCTTCAGATTTTCTAATTTACTTTTTAAAGTGATACAGGCTTTTCTAATAATGTAAACCCCCCTCCCCATCAACTTTCTTGTCCTTAATTTTACACATTTGTGTTTTCTTTTCCTTGATTAGTCGCGGTGGTGGTTTCCCTCTCTTGTTTTCTTAAAAAGTCTTATTTTAATCAATTTCACATATTTTTTTCTAATTCATGAGGATTCTTATTTTTCTTTCTTTTTTTTTGGATTCTTATTTTTCTTGCTTTTCCCTTCTTGCTTTCATTCACTCAGTTTCTTATTTATTTTTGCCAGTTCCTCCTCAGATCTCTAATTAATTTCTAGCTTTATTAACATTGATACGATAACATTTGCTGTATAAAGAAATACTATGGTTATATCTCCATCTGAATTATACCCTTTAGAATATAACACAACCCTATTTGTCCTAATCGATTTTTTTTTTTGCTTTGGATTTTATTTTATATGAAGAGAGCATTTCCATCTCACTTCCTTTTTGTTTATAGTTCTTCAAAATGCCTTTGCACATGGCCTTACTTGACTTTTACTATCTAGCGTCTTTTTTTATTAAGATTTTATTTATTTGAGAGAGAGTGAGAGTGTCTGTGGGCACATGTGCATATACAAGCAGGGTAGGGGTGTGTGGGGAGGGGTAGAGAGAGAAAGAGAGAGAGAATCTCAAGCAAACTCTATGCTCAGTGGGGAGCCTCAAGTGGGGCTTAATCCCACTACCCTGAGATACATCACGAGTTGGTCACTTAACCAACTGAACCACCTAGGCACCCCACATTTAGCATCTTTTAATAGCCCCTTTTGTTTTTTTTTTTTTAAATTTTTAATTAATTAAATTTTTTTTTAAAAGATTTTATTTATTTGACAGAGAGAAACACAGCGAGAGAGGGAACACAAGCAGAGGGAATGGAAGCGGGAGAAGCAGGCTTCCCACGGAGCAGAGAGCCCGATGCGGGGCTCGATCCCAGGCCCCTGGGATCATGACCTGACCGAAGGCAGATACTTAACGACTGAGCCACCCAGGCGCCCCTTAAAGCCCCTTTTGGTATAGACTATGTATTCTTTACTATGATCTCTTCCTAAATGTTGGGATGCTTAATCTTGCTTATTATTTTTAGTAATTATTGCTCTGGAGGGTTTTTTTTTTTGAAGATCATTTTTGTATTTTGAAACTGTATCAGCAATTATTTGTGACTGTTCTCATGGTTTTTGGAGCTGATCCAATATTTCTACACCATGCTTTCCCCATTCTTCAATTATTAAGTGAGCTTCATTTTATAGTTTGTTGGAGGACATCTTCAAATAATTTTTCAAGGAAACATGAGCACAGTGTTTTCTGAATCTGTGAATAACTAAGAATGACCTTCTGTCACCTGAATCCATAAATTGGCTGTGTAGAAAATGCCTGGTTCACAGATTTCTCCCCATAATGCTAGATACAGTATTGTCTGTTGGTGGTCATTGTGGCCTATGAGCAGGCATATTTTTCATCCTTTAAAAACTACCTGATTTTTTTCTCATTTTGCTTATGGGGTTTAGTATATATCTTTGCACACAGTAGGCACTTACTAAACATTTATTGCGTGAGTAAATGAATGGGAAAATGTTTCTAACATGTATCAATCAGTAGGTTCTTATTTTTGATGCTGCATAAAAAAATTTCTTGCCGATAAGAAATAATAAGCATACTTGTAGAAAATGGGAGAATGTTATAAGCAGACAATTTATAAATAAAAAGTAATAAAAGGAACTAAATATGTATCAAAAAATAAAAATTAGGGGTCTCTGGGTGGCTCAGTCGGTTGTGTCCAACTCTTGATTTCAGCTCAGGTCATGGTCTCAAGGTCATGAGATTTTTGCCCTGTGTGGGGCTTTGCACTGGCCGTGGAGCCTACTTGAGATTCTCTTTCTCCTTCTGCCCCTATCCCGGCTCTCTCTTTCTCTCTCTCAAAAAAAAATTAAAACAAGATCCCTCCGCCCTTTTTTTGAAATCCCAAGCTGGAAAAGAGAAGTTAGTATAAAATCATGAATTGATGTACAGTGTCTCTGGGAGGCAATTTGTTAATACATATCAAAATTATTACATATGAAAATACCCTTTGCCCTAGTAATTCTACATTATGGATTTTACTCTTAAGAGAATAATCAAAGCTGTGTGTAGATTTAGCTTCAAAGATATATTTGAGACTTATTTATAATAGAAACCTTGGAAAAAGAAGAAACAGTGTAAATAAATTGTGATACATCCATAACCTGGAATATCGGCTATTAAAAATGAAATGTTGTAATAGAAGAATATTTATAAAAATGGACAATCAGAATGCATTATAAATTGAAAAAAGCTGGCTATAAAGCAGTATTTTAATATAATTCTATTCATTTCAACTTTTCACGTTTTATTTATTATCTACTATATTATAATAGATGTAGAGGAAAAAGGCTATATTATTTGTGAGGGAGAAAATTTCTTTTTTTTTTTTAAGATTTTATTTATTTATTTGACAGAGAGAGGGAGATCACAAGCAGGCAGAGAGGCAGGCAGAGAGAGAGAGGGGGAAGCAGGCTCCCTGCTGAGCAGAGAGCCCGATGCGGGGCTCGATCCCAGGACCCTGAGATCATGACCTGAGCCAAAGGCAGAGGCTTTAACCTACTGAGCCACCCAGGCGCCCCAAGGGAGAACATTTCTCTACAACAAAACTGGTTTGTAACAAAAATCAAAGTGTTATTAGTGTCATAGACCTCTAGTTCCATGTGAAAATGAATAAACTCCTTAACTCACACTCAAAAATGTTATTTTCCTGTGATCACTTTTTACCCTCTTTCCTTTTATAGTCTTTTAGACTTTGCTCATGCTTTCAAATTTCTCATGGAATTGACAGAAGGTGTCCAGTGACTGTTATTGAATCGCATTATGATTCTTCGCTTTGGGATGTTCAGGCTTGTTCATCTGGTCAAAGTGCATGAGTGTTGTGTGTGTGAAGGATGAAAGTGTGGTACAAACTCAGTCTGTCCCGAGAGAATGTTGGTTTGTTTTGTTGCCCACTATATGGGAAGACTGGCCTTCTATGCATTTTGCAGTTTTCACATTGTGTATACTTTTGCGCAAATTACTGTATTGTAAGTCATTATATATAAGTACAATACATCCATATAGACAGTACAATTCCTGTATTGTAAGGAATTGTAAGACAATTTACAGTTGACCGACCTATTGATTTGACATAATCTGTAATGATTTTATTTTTATTTTATTTATTTTTATTTTTATTATCTGACAGAGAGATAGAGCCGGAGAGTACAAGCAGGGGGAGTGGCAGAGGGAGAAGGAGAGGCAGGCTCCCCACTGAGCAAGGAGCCCAATGCCATCCCAGGACCCTGAAATCATGACCTGAGCTGAAGGTGGATGCTTAACTGACTGAACCACCCAGATGCCCCTCAATAATGTCTTTTAGACTCAGTCATTCACAATCCAATAGGTGGACTCCAAAATTTAATTGTACATGTTTAGAATATCAGATGGGTATTGTTTAGAATTTATATTGGTCTTTTTTCAAAAAAAATTCCAAATGGAGCCCAGAAGTAGGCAACAGGAGATTTTAAAATGCCTGAGCTTTATGACTACATCAGAGACTTAGTATATAAAATCTTCAATGTGCTGATCTGCATTGGGCAGGCACGTAAGTTTAAGAGTTGGGGAGATATAGCAGTAACCTCGGGGCACCTTGATTTAGTCAAGGCCTAAATCTCGGAGAAATACACAGTGAGTCCACATCTCAGATGGATTGCAGCCCAAAAACATTTCCTTCATTGCCCATCAGGGTGTTGAGTGAAAATTTATGCCATTCACTCTCTTTACTTCTTTGGGTTCCATTACATATTTCCCACGATAATTTTATAGCTCTGCCAAATTAAGAATAGCAACAACAATGACAAACGTTCTTTAGGAGCATTTTCCTAAGATTTATAGCGTCTTTCTATATTCCTCTTACTCATCCTAAAGCAAATGAATATTCTTTTACTAAATCAGTGCCTTGGCTTCAAAAGAATGTGGAAAGCTATCATGACCTAGGTAGACAGGTGATGTCAGTCTTGAAAAGTTTAAATTACGGGTGTCTTTCTTGTTTCACCACAAAATAGGCATTTCAAGGAATCAATTACAATTTACCGGTTTCAAAGCTGACTTCCAGTAGAGGGAGCCCTTGCTTGGGTAATACAATGGAGGGACCATTTTCTTCATAGTTTCTTTTATCTTCTTTAAAACTCATACCCTAAAGATTTTGAATAGGATTCATTTTCATATTTTTTCCACCCCCACCTCTATTTGCACACTAAACACAAAATTATTTTGTTTTGTTTGAAATGAACCACATTACTGTTTCTATGTCTAGACTCCAGGGGAGGAATCCCCCAGCGTTCAGGATTCTAGATGTGGTGCCTGGTGATTGTCCATAAAGCACAGAGGATTCGGGATGTGTCATCTGTCCTGGGGGCTTGTTTGTCTTAGTGCACTTACTTTGCAGTTAAATGATTTTTAAAAGATTTATTTATTTATTTTAGAGAGACTGAGAAAGTGCATGAGTGCGGGAAAGACAGAGGAGAGGGAGAGAGAGAATCCCAGACTTCCCTCCAGCCTGGAACCCCATGCAAGGCTCGATTCTACTACCCCGAGATCACAACTTGAGCTGAAACCAAGAGTTGGATGCTCACCCAACTGAGCCACCCAGGAGTCTGGATATATACCTATTAACACACTAAGAGGCTTTGAATGGGTGATTGGTATGTACCTTGGAATCACAGTCACCTGAACTTTAGTCATCGTGCAGTTTGCAGACAAAGCCTCAGGATGAGTGAAGTGAAGGTCAGAATCCATCCTTGGTGAGGACTGGCAATAAAGCCTCAGCTTGGGGCTCATCCTTTCTCTTGGGGGATGAAGCATTCTAAGCACTATCTGGGGAATGGAATCGAAGTAGCTCCTTAGTGATTTCTCTGAGTTCGGGGGGAAAAGGATGCCTACTCATCATAGATTCAATCCTGTGGTTGTCTCTATAATGCCCAACAATGCTGTTTACTTGTTCCTTTTGTTCTCTAAGTGACCAGCTTTAGGGACGGATCAGAGTTGCCATTAAGAGCCATGTGGACTCAGAGGCAGCCCCAATGAGGTGGAGGTTAAGATCCTGGGGTTCAGAATCAGGCACCCTACATTCAGACCCCGGTCTTGCCCTCACTCACTGTGTAAGTGGGACATGTTGTCCGACCTTTCCAAGATAGTAACAGAATTTACGTCGCAGAGTTGAGTTGGAGTGACATAATCCTGGCAAATAACAAGTGCCTAATGTATGTTAGGTACTACTGTTAGTTTTGATTTTATTAGATGCGGTTTGTCTTTGGTGTCCTAAATTCCTTCATTTTGGACCTTGAACTCCTTCCCAAATTCCTACCAGCTCTGCATCACCCTTTCCAGGTTACTGGCAATGGCAGAATTCATAAATAGGCAATCGTTATACTTAATACATATATAATTTTTGCCCATTTCATAGCCTGGGCTTATTTTTATTATGTAGTATCAGCGGGAGTTAAGGAGTACCGTACCATCTTCTCCTCTTCCCAAAACCCTTGAGGGGTTTGTGTTTCTGGGGTGTGGGAATGGACATGGATGGGGGAATGGACACAAAAATATTTTAATTGTTGAAGAAAGTCTTAGAAAATGAAGCCCACACAGAGAGCCCTCTTGACCAAGCCAACAAAGCAGTTCCAAGAATCATTCTCACTTTAAGGCACCAGAAACTATTTTTTTTTAATTAGGAAAAAATGAGAGGGAAAAGCCCTTGTCATTGTGTGTACAACAATGTAATCTTATTAGCACTTGTCTCCTACAAACTAAAGAAATGAGCATAACTCTTGACATCAAGGTTTAGATTTTAATTCAAGGGGTCTGGGCTTAATGGATTATCTTACACTGGCCTCTATTTACTGGTGAGAGGGAGTCGCTCACACTTCTGATTCTGCAAGAGAAAAGTTTGCTTTTTTAAAACCTTATTTTTAAAAATTGACTTTGCTCTTTTTCTCCTATAACCTTTTATACAGTCTGCCCTTTAGATGGAAGGAAGTTCCAGACGTCTATAGTGAGGAGAATCAAACAGGGTTTGCAAGAGGAGGGGTTGTTGAGTTATGAGATTTTTTTTTAAAAAGATTTTATTTATTATTTGAGAGAGAGGGAGAGAAAGAGAAAGCATGAGTGAGGGAGGGGCAGAGGGACAAGCAGACTCCGTGCTGAGCGTAGAGCCCAACTTGAGGCTCAGTCCCAGGACCCTGATACCGTGACCTGAGCCAAAGTCAGATGCTTAACCAAATGAGCCACCCAGGTGCTCCGAGATATTTTTTGGAGGTACTTTTAGAACGAGAGGTGGGGGAGGCTAGGGGAACCTGAGGTCGCAAAAATAAACGACTCTTTTCAGGGAACTTGGAGGCTTACAGGGATGAGGAAGAATGGGTCCAAAGGACTAGGACCAGTTTGAATACATCCAGCTGTCCTCAAAATGCCACTTGCATCTCTTTCTAAAAATGAAGTGTTAGGTCATAGAGAGGAGAAAAGAAATGACTCTCTCCCTTTTTGCTGCTATATATGGGAGCTCCGGCCATTTCTTGTAGGTGGGTTGCAAGTATTTGAAGGGTTAAGTTGACTTTTGGTTTTTGCATAGATATTGACCACAGAGAAACTTTAAAGTATCCTCCAGTGGTCTAGACCTGCACTCTCCTTACAATAGCCATCAGCCCCTGGTGGCTATTGAGCACTTGAAATGTGGCTGGTGAGATGAGGAAGTGAATTTTTAACCTTTTTTAGTTATAATTAATTTACATTGACTTTAACCACAGTGTTTATATATACTTATTATATGTTGAAACAAGAACATTTCAATATATTGGGTTAAATATAATATATTTTTGAAATTAATTTTGTCTGTCTCATTGTACACTTTTGAAAGTATTTAAAAATATATTTTTTGATTGTACCAATAGTTCATTCCTTTTCATTGTGGACAAGTAAGTATTCTATTACACGACTAACACATTTTGTCCATCCATTCAGTTGTTAGTGGACATCAAGTTGTTTCCATTTTGGGACTACTACAAATAAAGCTGCTTTGGACATTTGTGTACAAGTCTTTGAATGAACATATGTTTCTTTTTCTCTTGGGCGAATATCTAGGAATAAAATGACTGATTCCTTTGGTCAGCATAAGTTTAACATTTTAAGAAACTGCCATTCTGTGTTGCGAAATGAAAAAAAATGATCAATGGGATTTTACCAAAATTAAAAACTTCTGCTCTTTAAAAGACACTGTTAGGAGAATGGAAAGGTAGACCACAGACTAGGAGCAAATATTTATAGATTCTATACAGATGTTGACGAGGATGCAGAGAAGGGGGAACCCTCTTGCTCTGTTGGTGGGAATGCAAACTGGTACAGCCACTCTGGAAAACAATATGGAGGTTCTTCAAAAAGTTAAAAATAGAACTACCCTATGACCCAGCAATTGCTCTACTAGGTATTTACCCAAAGGGTACAAAAATACTGATTTAAAAGGGTACATGCACCCCAATGTTTACAGCAGCATTATCAACAATAGCCAAGCTATGGAAAGAGCCCAAATGTCCATTGACAAATGAATGGATAAAGAAGCGTGGTATATACATACAATGGAATATTACTCAGCCATCAAAAAGAATGACGTCTTGCCATTTATAACATCATGGATGGAGCTAGAGGGTATTATGCTAAGCAAAATGTCAGAGAAAGGGGCACCTGGGTGGCTCAGCCGTTGGGCGTCTGCCTTCGGGGTCAAGTAAGTATTCTATTTTTAAAATTTAAAATTTTAAAAGCAGGAAGCCTGCTTCTCCCGCTACCATTCCCTCTGCTTGTGTTCCCTCTCTCGCTGTGTTTCTCTCTGTCAAATAAATAAAATCTTAAAAAAAAAAAATGTCAGAGAAAGACAAATACCACGTGTGGCATTTAAGTACCAAACCAGTGAAAAAGGAGAGAGGCAAACTATAAACAGACTTTTAACTATAGAGAACAAGCAGAGGGTTTCAGGCATGGAGGTTGGGGGGTTGGGTTAAATAGATGATGAGTATTGAAGAGGGCACTTGTGATAAGCAATGAGCATTGTATGTAAGTGATGAATCACTAAATTCTATTCCTGAAACTAATATTACACTGCATGTTTACCTACTGCAATTTAAATAAAAACTTGAAACTACAAAAAAAAAAGATATACTAGTTGAAAACGAGCACATCAAAAAATGCTCAACAACCTCCACTTGAGGGTGCAAATTAAAAGCACAATGAGATACTAACATATAAATATTAGATTGTGTAAAAAACAAAAACAACCCACTCATTTCCCCCCTCCTGTGTGGGGAAAAACCTAGCTCTTCTTTACTATGTACTTGTTCCCTGTGAATCTCCTTTACCACTTACATAGAGCACATTTCTGACACTTCTGGCCACCAAATGTGAGGTTTACCCCACACCAAACAATACTCTGCAACACCCATTGGGAGTCCTACAGTAAACTCAATTCTTATACTACCTACCCAGAGGCAGCATCAGATCCTACAGGTTAAGGTCCACAAGATTGCCCCTAACCCCAATACACACACACATACACATACACACATACACAGAACGAACACCAGTTGCAATCACCTGTGGGGTTTTGATGAGGATTGTGTTGAATATATAGACAAATTTGGGGATAACTGGTATCTTAACAAAATTGAGTCTCCTAACTCACGGACAAGTGCATCTCTCTATTTAGTATGATGCTTTGTAATTTTATACACATTTTATTAGAGTTATCCCTCAGTGTTTCACATTTTTGATGCTGTTGGAGATGGTATTCATTTTTAATTTCAATTTCCAAAAATTTGTTAGTATATGAAAATACAATTAAATTATTTGTCACATATATTTTACAACCTTGCTAAGCTCACTAATTAATTCTAATAGCTTTTTTGTAGTTTCCATCAGGTTTTCTATGTGAGCAATCGTGTAATCTGTGAATACATATTGTTTTACATCTTCATTTCTGACCTCGATGCCTTGAATTTCTTTTTCTGGTCTTAGTGCACTGGCTAGAATCTCTGGGACAGTGTTGAATAGAAGTGGTGAGAGCACATATCCTTGGCTTATTTTATTGTTAAGCATAGGAGAAAGGAATTCAGTCTTAAGTATGATGATAGTTACACACCTTTCTTTGATGTCTTTTATCAGGCTAAGGAAATTACCTTCAGTTCCTACCCTGCTAGAGTTTTGTTTTCTATTGTTTTGTTTGGTGGTGGTGGTGGTAATTGGTTTTGTTTTTAAAGCAAGAATCAGTGTTGGATTTTATCAAATGCTTTTTTGGCAACTATCAAGAGGATCATATGGTTTTTTATTTTTATTTGTTAATATGGAAGATTATATTGATTGACTTGCAAATATTGAACCAACCCTGAATTCTTGGGATAAAATATATTTAGTACTGATTTATATTATTTATTTGATTTGATAAAATATTCTTTGGAATTTTTAGATGTATGTTCATGAGGAATATTGGTATATAGTTTTCATTTCTTATAATGTCTTTGTCTGGTTTTCAAATTCAAATTCAAATAATGTTGGACTCAAGGAATGAGGTGGGAAGTGTACATTACTTTGCAATTTTCTGGAGAGTTTGTATAGAATTAGTGTTATTTACTCTTTAAATATGTGATAAGTTTTCATCATTGAATCTTTCTGGGCCTAACGATGTCTTTCTGAGAAAACTTTTAGTTACAAATTCAATTTCTTAAAATATTTATAGAGTTATTAAGATTTCTATTCTTTTTTTTTTAAAGATTTTATTTATTTATTAGACAGAGATAGAGATCACAAGTAGGCAGAGAGGCAGGCAGAGAGAAAGGGGGAAGTAGGCTCCCTGCTGAGCAGAGAGCCCGATGTGGGGCTCGATCCCAGGACCCTGAGATCATGACCTGAGCCGATAAGTTTCTATTCTTGAATGAGTTTGGTAGTGTGCGTCTTTCAAAGAACACTTGGTCATATCATCTAAATTATGCAATTTATCAAATTTATAAATTTGTTTATAAATTTCCTTATTTTCCTTTTAGTATCTTCATGATATAATGCAGGCTGTTAACCTTCTCATTCCCAGTGTTGGTTCTTTGTGTTCCCTCTTCCAGGAAACTCTATCTAGAGCAGGTATTGGCAAACTGCGGACTGCAGGCCAGTCATGTGTTTTGCAAATAAATTTTTATTGGAACACAGTCTAATTTATTTGTTTATATATTATATATGGCTGCTTTCTTGCTTCAATGGTAAGGGTGAGTAATTGGTACAGAAATTATATGTCTATAATGCTAAAATATTCACTCTCTGGTCATTTAAGAAAAAGTTTGCTTTTGGGGGGATTAACCAAATATTTTATAATGATTCCATTTGTATCATTCAGAGTTCAACCAAAGAAGCAGAGCCAGTAGGAGAAGCATGCATATAAATATATGGTAGCTAGATGGATGGATAGATAGATAGATAAAGGGATGATTGATACTTATTACAAGGAACTAGTTTTGATAATCATGGGACCTGTTTAAGCAACTCTGAAGTCCATGAGTCTGTCAGTGAAGAAGAGAAGATCACGAGTAGCCTAGAACCCCATGGACATGGGCCAAAGCTCTTGTCTGCAGGCAGTTAGGAAGGGGAAATCCAGCAAATGGAGAGCAGTTGTAGGGCCAACTGTTGTTCAGTAACTGGCTTAGGGACTGCCTACGCCTTCTTTCAAGGGGTTTCCACTGATTAGACCAGGCCCACCAGGATAATCTCTTTTACTTAAAGCCAAATGATTAGGGACATCAATTTATCTGCAAAATTCCTTCACTGCAGCATACCACCTGCAGTGTTTGATTGAACACCGAGAGGGCGACTGACATGCCACAAAATGACTGCTATTTAACCTCTTGTCTTTGGAGTTTAGTTCAGCCAAGGTGACCCATCAAAAACCATCACAGGACTTTATTTCCTTTGTGGGCTTATATGTTATAACTCTTTGTTTTATATTTTAGTGCTTTAGGGTTTTCAACTGAAGATATTCTAACCTAAATTAATATTATGCTCTTCACACACAGCATAGGAACTTTACAGTTATATACTCAAATTTCTCTCCTCCTCCTAGTTTTGTGTTTGTTATCTTGTTATCCATTATATTTTTACATATATTATCAACCTCACATTGCATTGTTATTGTACTTGTCTAAACAATAATCTTTTATTGTGTTTTCCCCCAATTTTTTTATTGTGGTAAAATACACATAACATAAATTTTACCATTTTAACTGCTTTTAAGTATGCAGTTCAGCAGTTTTATATCCATTCATAATTTCAACCACTACTACCACCCATCTCCATAACACTTTTCATCTTGTAAATCTAAAACTCCGTGTCTATTAAACAATAACTCTCCGTTCTCCCCTTTCCCCACCTTCTGGCAACCATCATTCTACTTCCATCTCTGTGAATTGGACTACTTTTGAGTATCTCGTATAAATGATATCCTGCAGTACTTATCTTCTTATGACTGGGTTATTTCCCTTGTCATAATGTCTTCAAGTTTCATCCAGGTTGTAGCCTGTGTCAGAATTTCCTTCCTTTTGAAGGCTGAGTAATATTCCATTATATGCCTGTACCACATTTTGCTTATTCATGAGGGACACGGGTTGCTTCCACATCTTAGCTATTGTGAAGAATGCTGCAATGAACATGGTGTACAGATACCTCTTTGAGACTCTGATTTCAATTACTTTGGGTATCTTTTTTTTTTTTTTTAAAGATTTTATTTATTTGACAGAGAGAAACACAGTGAGAGAGGGAACAGAAGCAGAGGGAATGGTAGTGGGAGAAGCAGGCTTCCCGCCGAGCGGGGAGCCCGACGCGGGGCTCGATCCCAGGATGCTGAGATCATGACCCAAGCCGAAGGCAGACGCTTAACGCCTGAGCCACTCAGGTGCCCCTACTTTGGGTATCTTTTATAGTGTTTGTATACCTATGTATTTTTTTTTAAGTGTATTCTTTGGGTATTGAAAGTTGCATATATTACTTTTTATTGATATAAACTGATATCAACATTTTACCGCTTGAATGACATGTGGAGTCTTTACTTTCATTAGGCCCTTTGACGTTCCCCATTTAAAAATCTTGAATATCAGATGATGTTATAATTTTTGTTTCGGTCATCAAAAATGATTTATAAAACTCATTGAGAAGGATGAGAGAATGGGTGATGAGAAGGATAGTGTGCTATATATACCTATGTTTCTCCATTTTTGTTGTTTTTAATTTTCTTTCCTAGTGCTTTAAAATTCCTTCTTTTGTCACTTCTTTTCTGTTGGCAGAATTCCTTTATCCACTCTTTAAGGGTACGTCTGCCAGAAACACATTCTGCTAATTTTCCTTTGACTGAAAACATCTTTATTGCCCCTTCATTGCTGGTGGGTAGTTTTGCTGGTTATAGAATTTATTGTTGGCAGTTCTTTTCATTCAGTACCTGAAAAATGTCACTTCCTTCTTTTTTTTAAAGATTTTATTTATTTTTTGTTTTTTAATTTTTTAAAAAGATTTTATTTATTCATTTGACAGAGGGAGGGAGAGCAAGAAAGAGTACAAGCAGGGGGAGTGGCTGGCAGAGGGAGAAGCAGGCTCCCTGCTCAGGGAGCCCAATGTAGGAGTGGATCCCAGAACCTTGGGATCATGACTTGGGCCAAAGGCAGACACCTAACTGACTGAGCCACCAGGCGTTCCATTAAGATTTTATTTATTCATTTGACAGAGAGAGAGAGATTGAGAATGAGAGAGAGTGCACAAGCAGGGGGAGCAGCAGAGGGAGAGGGAGAAGCAGGCTGTCTGCTGAGCAGGGTGCCTGATGCAGGGCTTGATCCGAGGACCCTGGGATCATGACCTGAGCTGAAGGCAGCAGCTTAACTGACTGAGCCACCCAGGTGTCCCAGATGTCACTTCCTTGTGTTCTCTATGGTTTAAAGTAAGAAGTCAGCTGACATTTGAATCAATACTAAGGTAATGCACCATTTCTTTTTGGCTGATTTCAAGCCTTTTTTTTTTTTTTTTTTTGGTCTTTAGTTTTCAGAAGTTTAATTATAATGTGTCTTGGCAAAACTTTCTTTGGGTTTATCTTATTTGTGGTTTGTTTTACTTCTTGAATCGGAGGGCTATATCTTTTGCCAAATTTGGGAAGTTTTCACTCATTTTTTTCTTCAAATAGATTTTCAGTCCCCTCTCTTTCTCGTCTTCTTTTAGGACTCCAATGATACAAATGTTGGATCTTCTGTTATTGTTCCACAGGTCCCTGAGACACATTATTATTATTATTATTATTAATTATTTTCTCTGTTGTTCAGATTGTGTAAATTCTTCTTCTCCTCCTCCTACTCCTCTTTCTTCTTCCTCTTCTCCTCCTCCTTCTTCTTCAGTAGGCTCCACGCCCAGTATGGAGCCCAATATGGGGCTTAAACTCAGGACCCTTAGATCAAGATGGGAGCTGAGATCAAGACTCAGATGCTTAACTGGCTGAGCCACCCAGGCACCCCCAGGTTATGTTAATTCTATTGATCTGTCTACAAATTAGATGATTCTATGTTTTGTCATTCCACTCTACTATTGATCCCATCAGCAAGTTTTATTTCTGATATTGTATGTTTCAGCTCTACAATGTCCATGTTCCTTTTTTAATATTTCTCTTTCTCTGATAATATTTTCTCCCTTTTTCTGTTATAAGAGAATTTGTGATTGCTGGTTGAAACATTTTTATGGTATCTACCTAAAAATCCCCGTTTACATAATTCCAACACCTGATTTATCTCTGTGTTGGTATCAATTGACAATTGATTTTTGTTTTGTTGTCCTGGACAGGTGTTGACTATAAAGTTAGGAGACTCTCTAAATTTTCAAATTTTGTTAAGAAGTCACACTGTTTAGCTTTAGCTCATAGACCCTGACCTATTTCTGTGGGTTGAGGTTCCAATCACAATTTAATTTTCACATGCTTTGTGGTGCCACTTGGGTCTGTTATGCTCCTAGGGCTTCCTTCCATTGGTTTCTCCTGCCAGGCAGGAAGGAAGGAGCTTCCTCAGACCAGGCCCTTCCTGATGTCTTTAAGCAGAAGACCATGATCCACAGGAATAGAGAGCTCCTCCTGACATTGGTGCGGTCGGGATACCTTTTGTGACTGCCCCTGGTCAAGCAAAAAGTCTTGGTGCTAGAGACGTATTGCAGGACTGTCACGGAAGCTGAGTGTTCCTTGAGCTGGGAAATTTGTTGTACTGGTTCCCCTTTATTGCTGTTCCTGGTGATGTTCCTGTCTCTGGATGAGGGAGAAGAGTGTCAGGCCCAACAGGGAAGAATGGTACCCATGCTGGCAGCTTATTACTGGGGGACAGGGGGCTTCCGACTTGTTCTCCTGCCAGTTCTGCTAAGCTTCCTGTGCTTTCACTGGGAATCCCTTTTGATCTGGGGAAGAAATGAACTTACCTGGGATATCTTCTGTTGTAGGTTGGGTATTGGGAAATGCTAGATGGCCTTATACTGTTGTATGAAGGGCTTTGGGGAGGAGCGGTCACCTGACACCCTGCCACTACCTTGTTCTTCCAGTTCTGGGGTTCTGAACAGTCTTCTTTTCTCTTTCCTTTGTTAGATTTCTCCTTTTGGTGGTCTCTTGTATTATTTCCAGGATTTGTAGTTGTGCTATGTGGGAAGGAACAGGGACAGATAAATCTACACCATTCTGCCCAGAATGGAAGTCATCAGTGATCTTTTAAAAATATTTTAGAGGGAGAGAGAGCACAAGAGGAGGGAGAAACAGAGGGAGGAAAAGCAGACCCCACTGAGCATGGATCCTGTTGTCCAGGGGCTCGATCCCAGGACCCTGGGATCATGACCTAAACCAAAGGCAGCCACCCAACCGACTGAGCCATCCAGATGCCCAATAACTTCTATATTTATATATTATTTACAGAGTCACTATTTCTCGTGCTCTTCATCCTTTCATAGATCTGTTTTCCATCTGGCACTGTTTTTGTTTCGTTTTGTTTTCATTTTTGTTTTCTGGTTGAAGGACTTCCTTTAACATCTCTGTAGCACTGGTCAGCTAGAAGTGAATTCCTTCTAGGAATGAAATGAAATGAAATGAAATGAAATGAAATGAAAACAAAGAAAGTTTTCATTTCACCTTGTTTTTGAAAGATGATTATTCCGAGTTTAAGTTTCCAAGTTAACAGTTGCTCTCACTTTCTTAAAGATGCCACTCCATTGTCTTCCCACTTGCATCGTATCCTACAAAAATTCTGTTGTCTGCCTTTTCTTTGCCCCTCTTTAGGTGACATATCTCCACCCCCACCCCACCCCCAGCTACTCTTTTAACATTTTCTCTTTATCACTGGTTTCGAGCAGTTTTATTATGATGTCTCATAGTTTTGTTCATGTTTCTTGTGCTTGGGCCTGTTGAGGTCCTTGGATTTGTGGCTTTATAGTTTTCGTCAAAGTCGAAAAATATTCCACCCTGCTTCTCTCATTAGCAAGAAGAAACATCATCTATTAATGTATGTCCTCTTAAAAGCCCAGAATTGGAGAGTTCTTTAGAAATTAGATAGCACAGCCCTTGTCACTTTCTTCATAAATGCTAATGTTTTATAAAGTATACACATTTATGTTTACTTTCTAGTAGATTTTCCAAAGCGATTAGCTCCTTCTCAAGCTTCATGTGAAATCACCTGCCCTAGGCACGGTTAAGAAAATAATTTGGTGTTTGTTCTAGAGTAAGATTTTTAATTCAGGACAAAAGTGTTATTACCTGCTCGTACTTCGCTGATTGCTGTGTACATTGGTACAGGCCCTGGTCAATTTGCCAATTAAATATTTATTAAAGTGCAAAAATACTTTTGATGCAGTAATTCCAAGCTAGGTAAAGTACATCTATATGCTAGATGTAGTTACCCATATGAGAAATGACGTGAAAATAAATATGGCAGCAAGATTTGTAACAGTCAAGTTGTGAAAGGAATATACATGCCCATCCGCAAAAGACCGGTTAAATAGCCGCGGTGCATTCACACAGTGGCACACTATTCACAAAGAATCAGAAAGCTCTTTGTGTCCTAACATGAAACAAACGCTGAGAAACACTATTGCAGAAAACAATATACGAAACATTATGTGTTTTGTAAAACCGTAAGATGGAAATCAGTTTAGTAATCTATCACTGATATATCACTCTCTCATTTGTAGATGCACAGAATACCTCTGGAAAAATCTGTAGGTAAGGGACCTAGATAACAATGGAGTATGTAGGGAGGCTTGCTTTTCATTTCAGCCCGTTCATACCCTTTGGACATGGTACCGTGGCTGAATTCTCCATTCACGGAAACAAATAAGCCCCAAACAGGTAAACCGTGTGATGTGGACGATTCACAAAGCAGATAAATAGGAAATCAATACTATTCTCCCAAATTCTGCCCTCAGGGGGAAAAACGGAGCCCTGCTTTTGACAGTCCAAAGACAGCGAATTCCTTCCTTTGTCTTAGCGTGAGAGCACCAGGCTTGAAATTAGAAACCCAGATGTAGGAGAACTTGATGAGACCTCAGCAGCAATTGGCTTCCAGTTCAGGCTCTGAACGTGGCAGCTGGGCGTCATTGGGAACGTAAAATCATCCTTTCAGAGCCTGAATGTTTTTCTCTGCTGGGGAGCACATGAGATGTGCAGGTGTAAACGCCTGGCCTCTGACGTGTACATTGTGTCTCACCCACCCTAGAAAAAGTGCTGCGTCGAAAGCACAGGGCGATCCTAGTTTTACTCTTTAGACAGGCTGCTTCCCCATTCCGATCACAGTCTTTCCTCATCTGTGGAACGGAATGAGTGATTTTTGTGTTCCAGATTGCCTACAAGGTGTTTGCATGAGAAAAGTAGTCGGAAGGGGAGAAGAACCACACTCTCCCAGAAGTATCAAAGGAAGGAGGATTGGGGTGTGGAGCCTCTGGATCTCTTTGGCCCTTGCAGACGTCACACACCCAGCAGGCAGGGGCAGAGAACCTTCCAGGGGCAGGGTGGACGCCATCTTGCTGGGAGGCTGCGTGGAGCGTTTAAGGTGAAGGAGCTCTTTGCTGAGACCCAATAGTGTGTCTCCCTAAATTCAGGGTGTTTGTGAGGTTTGGGGGGAGAAAACTGAGGAAACCAGGAGAGGAGAACCTATGATAAAGCAGCGGTGAGGTGTGAGCAGAGGGTAAAAGAGAGGGGCTTTAAGCATTCTTTCGGTGTACATTCAATTGCCCTCACACTTCTTCAAGTAAGTATTTGAATGACTTTTTAATTATCTTTGTTGCCAGACATTTCCTTGAGCTGGGATCGTATAAAACACCGGAATTCATTCGGGTTACAACTGTCAAGTGAGGATTCTGGGTCTTTAGGGTCTTCATTGACACCTTGGTAGTTTTAGAAGCCTTGGTGGCTTTTTAGAGGCTCTTAAATACTGTCGTGGGTTTCATAATCATCCAACTGAATTCTTTTCCTCCAGAGAAGGAACCGAAAGGAATATAACGAGTCCTATCTTTCATGGTCCGGTGAGATATGGCGTTCATCCTCTCCCTGGTACCTACAAGGTTTGACATGATCTGGCACCTACCTACCTCTTAAACCTCGCTTCCTCCCATCATCTCCTTTGCCCCTTCTGTCCCATCCAGTATGTCCCATCTTACCGTTCCCCAGAGACACTGAGCACACTTCGATCTCAGGGTCCCTCCACTCGCTGTTCCTTCTACATGACATCCCCATGGCACGCTTCAGCATGAATGCTCCTTAGACAAGAGTTCTGTGGCCAAACCTACTTAAAACACCTTCTCCAGCTCTATCTTTTGCTTCATTCTTCCTCTTAGGCAGTGTTTATTACTGGCATTTTATTGAGCAGTCTGTTTATTTATATATTTAGGTTCTCTCTACGCCACTTGACTAAAGCTCTACAAAGGCATTACCTTGTCTTGCTTATGGCTATATTCCTGATGCACAAAATGATGCCGAGTAAGTATTGGTTGAATGAATGAACGATGTACAAGTGATGGGTCCTCTTTCTCACTTAATCGCTTTGGCAGCATCCGCTACCAAGGTGGAGAACTCAGTACAAGACAGCTAGAGGAGAAACAAAATAAAAGCCACGTAAGTGTCTAGCTCTTAGACCATAGATTAAGGGGGTAGACGGATGTATAAAAATCTCAGTGGCATTCTTGCAATTTGACCTAAGTTCAAGGTAATGTGGGTCTATCCCACGGTGAGATATAATAGTGTCGCCTACCATTTATTTAGTGCTTTACTGTGTATACACTGGAGTGTTTCCACACGTTATTGCTGTGATGATGTGTGTGAAATTAATATGAAAATCTGAACGTACAAAATAGATCAATTAAAGGGCGACTATTTGCATTATAAAAGAATTCTTCGTGGTACAAAAGGATTTGTGCAGGGTTCCCTTAAAAAGCATCTCTCCTAGTGTATTAAAGTCTTTTTTTATAGGTCCTTAATTACTTGACCAAGGTGCTGTTGGACAGAGCAGCATAAAGACAACTGGTCAGGAAGCCCCACCAGGGCAAGAGCAATTAAATATGAAGATAAAGTATTTTTGAAGTAATACACAAAGTCAATGGGGAAAGGGGATTGCCTGGATTTGTTTTATCTCAGTAGGGAACACATACACTGGATGAACCACACACCTATGTGTTCTCATTCATGCCAAGCCGAGGCAGATGCATTCTCCTCTCTGTATGGCTAATGTCCGATACGTCCGGGGTCATAGCCATGCTTGGCCCCCTTATGGTTGTGCTTTAATTAAGAGATAAAATTATTAAAGTAGCAGATGTTTCTAGCCCGAGGACCTGGACCCAGTTACATCAAGCAGATGGTCCCAAGCAAGAGACCATCCTTTAAGGAAGAAGCATTTGCAATTCATGAGCATTCATGATGTTCATTTCTCTCACTCCCCAATGTTCTGCTTGTCAGGGGTCCCATTGTGTGGCCAGGGAGCATGATGAATTAGGCAAACCCCTTCTGGTTTGGGACATAGTCTTGCACTGATGAGAATTAAAAGTAGGGTCTTCCAGAAGATCAAGAGATCCAGCTCTCCAGAGTAGAGACTTCTCCTGCCCTCCCTCTTTTCTGCCTGGTGATCTGGCTGAAAGTCATCATTTGCATCACAAGATATGACTTGGACCCAGAGCTGTGGAAGAATTTACTTGCTCCTTTGTGTAATTCCTGAAATTTTCACCGTGGGGCTGGCCCGGGTCAGATCTGGGGCTCACTTTGATTCCCTCACCAGGACGACTGGCCAGTAGCGGCTCAGGAAAGACTATCATTTGCAAGCAAAATATCCTGGCTCGGTACCAGAAAATATGGATTCCGCCTTTCATGCCTAGTGTGAGCTGGGGCAAAGCACACGCACAATCTCTGAATTGCAGTCTCTTCATTTTTATCTCTTCAGCAAACAGTTATTGAAGATCTGCTCTGGACATGTTAGCTGAAAAGGGAGGGTAATCAAATTTCCCCTCTTATCTCACAACAAAACAGCGGAGGTCAGCTGAGATAAATGAAAAGACATTAAAGTGATATTATATGGAAATTTGGGAGTCAAAAGTGATATAAGGCCAGGCCTTGTACCATGGAATATGCCTAATAAAGCATATCTCGGTCATAGACATTATGGAATAAAGCCAGAGGCTTTACATTCATTTATTGGATTTGAAGTTTTATTCCTTTGTAATAGCCTGAATCTATAAATGATAGATAATATTTTGTATGAAAGAAGTTTGAAGTGCTCTAAGTCCACATTTTTCATCTCCTTATGATAAGAATATCAAATAGGGCGATGTTGAAGGGCGTCTTGGCTCTTTCCACAGTTTAGGGATTGTGGCCATTGCTGCTATGAACATTGGGGTACATGTGGCCCTTCTTTGTACTGCATCTGCTTCTTTGGGGTAAATACCCAGTAGAGCAATTGCAGGGTCATAGAGTAGCTCTATATTTAATTTCTTGAGGAATCTCCGTACTGCTTTCCAAAGTGGCTGCACTAACTTGCATTCGAAGGAAACAGTCAACAAAACAAACAGGCGACCCACAGAATGGGAGAAGATATTCACAAATGTCCTGCCTTTACAAACCTTTCCCTATCTGTAGCCATTTGGAGCTCCCCTCCACTTGCTAGTTGGGATGCTGCCTGATTCATGAATTGATTAGTAAGGCCGATTAGATCTTTGAAATGTACTCAGTTGAATTTTTGTTATTCAAGAATATCATCTTCAAAGAGAAAGGGGAGGAGGATGTCAGCCTCCCAGGGGGGAGCCAGTGATTTTTCCAGGAAAGGTGAATGGGCCCTATGGACGACAGATATGGGGTGGGACAGTCTGTGACTAACTTTGGGAGTGGAGTCACTTTGTAGGTTCCTCTCCTGTGACAAGACTCAGTCGTCCTGGGTGATGAGGGAGCAGGTTTATGACATTGAGTTCCTTTGGAGAATCCGTCTTTAAGCAGATAAGGGGAGTTCAGAGAAAGCTTCTTTCTGCTTATTCTGTTTTTCGAGTGCTTCCAGCTCAAAATAATATGCCAAAAGAAGGATATTTTGGGGTGGCAGATCTGATACTCTTGCTCTCTATTCTACCAAGTCTCTTGTGTCTAGCCTCAGTTGGCTGCTGGCTGAGGAACCCATCAGGGGGACTAAAGCACTCCAAGGGCTAAGTAAATGGCACAGTCTGGCTTACATGGGAGATTTATTGCCTCATGTCCTTAATCCTCACATACTTCTGATGTGTGATATGCCCTGGTTGAATGACAACGTCTCAAGAAAAAGAAGAGTAGGGCGCCTGGGTGGCTCAGGTGGTTGGGCAGCTGCCTTCGGCTCAGGTCATGATCCTTGAATTCCGGGATAGAGTCCCGCATTGGGCTCCCGGCTCCACGGGGAGTCTGCTTCTCCCTCTGACCTTCTCTCCTCTCATGCTCTCTCTCACTTTCTCTCTCTCTCTCAAATAAATAAATAAAATCTTTTAAAAAAAGAAAAAAGAAGAGTAATCTGTTGAAATGTATGACCAACTGTAGGCATATCCCAACTCTTAAGAGTTTTAAAATGCAAACCTTTTTTAACATGTCTATTTAAAATAAATGAAAGATGCTATGAAAATCAGGGATTTTCATGAAGCCTAAAGGTGACAGCATAATGTTCTGTACCCTTTTGGATTAATCTGATTTCACGGTATCCTCATTTCTGTGAAGTAATTTAGTGGTGGGGGAGGGAAGGCGGGCACAGGGCAGTGGCCAAAGGGCTTTAGAACTCAGTGTAGAGACTCTGGGGGATTTCTGTAAGGCAGTGAAAATGATAACAATCTTAAGAGGAGCTGTAAGAGCTAAATGTAGGAAAAAAAAAAAAAGAACTAAATGTAGAAACAAAAGAGAATTGCAAAAATTAAATCAAGTAACTGATAAAAAGGGCCTAGCATGAGTCCTGACACATATGTGCTCAGTGAATTTTTTTTAAAGATTTTATTTATTTATTTGACAGAGAGAGATCTCAAGTAGGCAGCGAGGCAGGCAGAGAGAGGAGGAAGCAGGTTCCCTGCCGAGCAGAGAGCCCAATGCGGGGCTCGATCCCAGGACCCTGGGATCACGATCTAGCCTAAGGCAGAGGCTTTAACGCACTGAGCCACCCAGGCGCCCCCTCAGTGAATATTTTATTCAGACTTCAACTTCTCATGATGTTGTCATCTTCTCCTAGTGAATGATTGACAGAGAAACGCAGAATAGGCCATGTAGTTTGCATAAACCAGGAAGAATATGAAAAGGCTATTTTACTAAAATATTTAGTGATGATAATAAGAGAAGTAGGTCGGTCAGAGCATATAATTGTCAGAACTGCTTTGGAGATAAGTGACAAAAATCTATCTCAAAGTAGCTTAAATAAGATGGGGGAACACAAGAGCATTTGTATCTGGAAAATCCGAGAAAGTAAACCTGGCAACAGGCACTGTGAGGTCATAGAAAATCATCTGTTTCTGGTTCCTGGCACAGAGCTTCTAAACCCTTGTAGTTTCCTGGATGATAGGGGATCTTCTGTTTTAATGAGGTGACTGTGGGAGGGCTCCCAAGTAGCTCCTAGGTAGGGGTAGTCACAGGAAGAACTAAGCTGTGATTGTAAGCTTAGAATTTCCAGCCCCATCTCCTGTTCTCCAGAGAGGAGGGAGGGTAATAATTGATCTTGCCCAGGTGAGGAAGCCTCCATAAAAATCCCAAGAGTTTGGGGTTTGCAGAGCTCCCAGATGGGTGAACATTGGTGAACATATCCATATATGGGGAGGGTGAAGTACCCCAACTTTACGGGGACAGAAACTTGGTACCATCCCGGACTTCACTTGGTACTTGTGAAGTAGTACCAAGTAGTACTTGGTACTACTTTACTTGGTACCATCCCGGACTTCACTTGGTACTTGTGAAGTAGTACCAAGTAGTACTTGGTACTACTTTACTTGGTACCATCCCGGACTTCATCCTTTGTATCTCCTCACCTGGCTGTTCATCTGTATCCTTTACCATGTCCATTAATAAACCAGTAAACATAATTTAGTGTTTTCCCGTGGTATGGGAGCCACTCTGGCTAATTAATCCAAACCAAGGACGGGGTCGTGGGAACGTCCGATTTGTAGCAAAGCTGAACAGAAGTTGTGGGTAACCTGGAGATGTATTACTTGTGATTAGCATCTGAAGTAGGGGGCAGTCTTGGGGGACAGAACCCTTAGCCTGTGGGATCTGATGCTCTCTCCAGGTAGACGGTGTCGCATTAAGTGAAATCTTAGGACACCCTGCTGGTATCTCAGAGAATTGTTTGGTGGAGGAAAAACCCCGCCTGTTTGGTCTCAGAAGTATTGTAAGTTTAGTAGTTGGGTGAGAGTAGAGAAACATAGGAGTTAAGACTAAATTTTTTCCAACACAGCCACGTACAATACCAGAGGTCTAACAACATCATCAGGATTCTGCCTCTTCCTGTCTCCTGGAAATTCTTGCCTCTGGTTGGAAACTTTTTAATAGGTTCCCACTGCGTGGATGCAAGATGGCCTCGGCAGTCACCAGCCCCTGTGGTCCTTAGAGACCCAGACTCCAGAGAGAGGGGTACGTGTTTTCTGATAGCTTCTGTAAAGCCAAGTTTGGAGGAGGACCCTGGCCAGGCCTGGGTGGCATGTTCACTTCTGTAGTAGTGGGAATGGGTTAACCCACTAAACTAGACGGATAAAAAAGGAAATTGTTTCCTTCAAAAAGGGGGGCTGGTCAGACAAAAATCACATGCGCACTGTAAATTACAATTGAGTAAAGATAGAGACTTGGTTACATGTATTTAATTCTCTTTATGTGCATCCTTAGGTTTGGTTTATTAAGTGAAAAACTTTACTTACAAATAAAGAAAAAGTTGTATCCCCATAGTATGCAACCACATACTAGAAACCTTGAAGCACATTTGCTCACTATCCGATGAATTGAAGAGAATGTTCAACTACTATATGTTTTACATGTCAAAGCAATGGCTCATTTAAGAAAAAAGTGAAAGCATCCTTTAAAGCCTTCTAATTTAGATCAGAGAGGTCAAGAGGTTGGACAGTGAGGCCTGTGGTTATGGAAGGAAGGGTTAGAATGCAAACATTACCTACACCACCAGGAGATCACCCAGCTGGGAATATTCTGTGGGGTTTACTTCTGGCATGAACTTGGTTAGCGATCCTGGCCAGCATAAAGCATAGGTGCTCCCACAAATGGGTCCTAACAAACAGACACATATTAGTGAGAGTTGGGGATTGTTGGTCAGATAAGTTCCAGCTACCACAACAAATACGAAAGAGGAATTATATGACTAAGGGATAAAACTCCCTTATTTCTTCATACCCCGGGGGTCTCTGATCTGGCAAAGTGACACTGGAGTAAATTTAAATAGTTGCTTTCTCCCAGAAGGGCAAAAATATTAAAAAAAGCAATTCCTGAAAATAATCCATCTCTACTCCAAACACTAGATCAACACTCTTTGAAAAGTTGGGAAAAAAACATAGATAAATCACAGTCACTTGAAAATACATAGCCGTTCAAGAAAAGAAGCAATATGGCATAAAGCAATTCTCTCCTTCAAAACAGAATTACCCTGTGGAATGAAGAGAATTTCAAAAAACAAAATCTTCCCATGGGTGTTTTAATAAGATTCATGACGGCGTCACATCCATAAAACGTGAGTTATGGCAACAATGTGAGATTGCACAAGGATGAAGCCACTATCAAAGTTAAAAAATGAAGGCAGTAAACACTTTGATTTGTGCTGAAAGTCATCAGAATTAGAGGACATGAATTAGAAGCTATGATAATGACAATGACGAGGTAATAGATTAATGCTACAGGTGACTGGCCCAGGAGAGTTTATATCTATCTTCCCCCAATTAAGCAATCGTCCATTTCGGGAGGTTTAGTGCAATACAAATTTTAAATGCGGGCCTCTTGAGCAAAGTGGGCCTGGCTGATGCTAGAAAATTAAAAGCTCAGGTTCGGGTCTGGTAGGCAGGGGAAGATTGACAGATCCCATGGATGACCCTGAAAAAAGTTAGAAGCGCTCTTGGGCCAAAAGTCGTTGGACTCTAATTCATTAGATTTTTTTTTTTTTTAAAGATTTTATTTATTTATTTGACAGAGAGATCACAAGTAGGCAGAGAGAGAGGGGGAAGCAGGCTCCCCGCTGAGCAGAGAGCCCAATGCGGGGCTCGATCCCAGGACCCTGAGATCATGACCCGAGCTGAAGGCAGAGGCTTCAACCCACTGAGCCACCCAGGCTCCCCTAATTCATTAGTTTTAATCAGCCCTGGTGGCCCAGCTGAATTCTAGTATGCAAGCTTGAGGTTTACCTATTTCACAGACCATGTCAGAATTTGTGTGTCCTATTGCTCAAGACACTAGATCAGTGGGTACTAAATATACCCCCGTGGCTGACCCATACCAAAATTCTCACCAAGGCAATTAACTCCTTAGGCTTCACATTGATCTCCAGGGCTCTGAGCTATACTGGAGCGTGAGTGCAAAGGCCCTGACCGGCGTGTATTTTTAGCTCCCATTCCTGCAGCCGGTACCCTCTGAATCATTCCTGCCGTCACTTGCCTTCTTCCCACCCCATAGGTAATGAGACCCAAGAAAGAGTTGAGGTTTACTTCTCGAAAATTCTGTTAACTTAGAATATTATAAATCAAGTGAAATGGTATTAAGAATTTTGTTTCATTAAAAAAAAGATGTTGTGAAACTAAATTTTCACATTTTTAACTCGATTGAGATAAAAATGAAGCGTCAAAACACATGATAATGTAAAATGCAGATCTCAACTTTTTTTTTTTTTTTAAAGATTTTATTTATTTGACAGAAACACAGCAAGAGAGGGAACACGAGCAGAGGGAATGGTAGTGGGAGAAGCAGGCTCCCTGCTGCACAGAGAGCCCGATGTGGGGCTCGATCCCAGGACCCTGGGATCATGACCTAAGCTGAAGGCAGAGGCTTAACGACTGAGCCACCCAGGCGCCCCTCAATTTTTTTTTAATGATTTTATTTAGAGAGAGAAAGAGTGTGCACAAGCAGGGGGATTGGCAGGCAGAGGGAGAAGCAGGCTCCTCGCTGAGCAAGAAGCCCAACGTAGGACTCATGGCACTCAATCCCAGGATCCTGGGACCGTGTCCTGAGCTGAAGGCAGACACTTAACTGACTGAGCCACCCAGGGGTCCCTAAATCTCAAATTTGTATCAAGAAAACAATTACATATGATGCAGTACTATTAAATAACATTTCAATTTGTAGTTTCATTGCACCAGCATTTTTCAAATAAATCCTCCTCTCTATCCCTCTCCCTTTTTGACATATCAGTGTAAGATTGCCAACTATAGCTTTATGGGGAAGGACTGTCTTATATTCTCAAGTTAAGTGCTTTTTACTTCTAAATTTCTCTTTCCAAATGAAATGATAGTAGTGATAGAAGTTTACTTTTAAAAAAAGTTCTATCTTGTTATAAGGCAATTATTGCTAATGAATTCAGTACATCTAACCCATCTTTTCTATTCATCCTCGCATGAAGTATCTGGCAGTGTTTGAAGAGTCATGGGCCAAGGTGTTCTCTCCTAGGTTGTGGGTAACAATCTGGAATGAAAAAGAACATTCTCCTTGTGGAAGCTGCTGTTTACTTTGTTATTTTAGATTCCCATACATGTCTTTGTATTTTTATATATATATTTATATAATTATTATTACATAATAATTATTATTCTTTTTAGTTCTAGGATTTCCCTTTAGATATCTTATTACTGTTCCTTCTCTACTGAAAATTACTATCTCTTCATGCATTGTTAGTATATTTTCATTTACTTCCTAGAGCATAGTTATCATAATGGTTTAAAATCCTAACTCAAACATCTGGGTCATCTTGGAGACAAAACATCTATTGATTGTTTTGTCTCTTGAGAATAGGCCACATTTGTTTGTTTTCATATGTAAAATTATCTTGAAATGTATCTTGGATACGTACAGTACATACGTACAAATGTATCTTGGATACAACAATAAATGTTGTGTTTTATAGACTCTGGATTTTGAAACTACTCCTTTGAAGAGGATTGCTTTCTGTTTATTTTAGCAGGTAATTAATTTGGTAGGACTAAAACTGCAAATTATGTCTCTTGGGCAGCAGCTCAAGTTTCGGTTGTTATTTTATCCCTAGCTAAGCTACTTGGAGCCTATCCCATACATGTGTGGTTTGGGAATTATCCAGAAATGTGATCCAAGTATATACGCAGAACTTGGGGCTCCCTCCTCTGGCTCTATCCTTTCCTAGTTTCCTTCCTCACTTTCCAGTGCTTGGGTTTTCCTCAAACACTTTCTTTCAGTTTTTTGGGCCCAGACCCAGCAGATTTTCTATTAAAGTTTTAGCCATCCCCACATGGCAAAGACAGGGGCCTGATTTCAGGCTGGAAATTGTAAAAATGGGAAACATTCAGTGCTGTTCCCATCTGTCAAATGCCAAGTCCCTTCCAGAATATGTCTGCTTTTGGTTGCTTTCCAGTGTCTTTAGTTGGTGGTGGTGTTTTTAATTTTTTTGTTTGATTTGTTTAGAGTTTATACTTATAATCTGCAAGAGGATTGGTTCAGTAAGAACTTACTCAGTCATGTTAGAAGCGGAAACCATTTTTGTAATTCTGTAATACACAGACTTGGTGTCCTTAGCTTCAAACAACCAAGTCAATTTTGGAAATAAGTCTATTGACCAATACCCATGTATTAGTTTGCTAAGGCTACCATAAGAAACGGTTACATGTTGGGTGAATGTAAACAACAGCAATTTATTTTCTCACATTTTTGGAGTCTGGAAGTCCAAGACCAAGGTGTTGGCAGGTTTGGTTTCCTCTAGGAGAGACTTCTTTCCTTGACTTGCAAATGGCCATTTTCTTGCCATGTCTTCACATGGTCTTCTCTCTGAGTGTGTCTGTGTCCTAATCTCTTCTTCTTATAAGGAAACCAGTCAGATTGGATTAAGGGCATCTCTGATGACCTCATTTTAACTTAGTCACCTCTTTAAAGGCCTTATCTTTAAATGTAGTCACATCCTGGGGTACTGGGGGTTAAGGCTTCAAAAATACAAAGTTTGGGAGACACAAAATGCAGCTCATAAAATTCAACTACCTCACTCATTCTTCAAGAGGGCCAGAGAACAAGAGTATTGAGTCAGTAATAACTACCAGTTCAAACCACATGAGAACAGTGTTCATGGAGATACTGTTACTATCCCTGCTGAGCATAGAGACCTCAATGTGTTACTTAAAACTGGATATTGGCGGGGCACCTGGGTGGCTCAGTCGTTAAGCCTCTGCCTTCAGCTCAGGACATGATCCCAGGGTCCTGGGATCAAGCCCTGCATCAGGCTCCCTGCTCGGTAGGAAGCCTGCTTCTCCCACTACCATTCCCTCTGCTTGTGTTCCCTCTCTCGCTGTGTTTCTTGCTGTCAAATAAATTAAAAAAAAATCTTAAAAACAAAAACTGGGTATTGGGTATAATCTCTAGAACAAATGTAGCCTCTGAAAGTTAGTTGTTATATCCACAACCTACACCAGAAATAGCTTTTGAATGAATGATGCCTTTGCATTATGAAATCCCAAAGTCTCCTGTGAATAAGTATTTTTGGCCATGTTGTATTGGTGGATCACATATCTATGTCCTAGCCTCAGGGAGTTTAGGTAAGTGAATTTCTGACTTCAAGGGGAAATACAAACTAAAAGGATGCAGATGTGCCCAAACATGAGGAAGTAAGCACACAATTTCTGGATGGCCAAGTAGAACAAAAAATATTGTGCCTCATGGAACAATTGCATAAGAATGAAATGAGTTAGATAAGAGTACCATAACCCGGAGAACATAATAACAACAGTGATGACCGGGCGGGGGGGGGGGGCGGTTCAAGATGGCAGTTCAAGAAGATCTCAAGATGGAGATTCTGAGCTCACCTCCACCCATAGATCTCTTTGGGTTACATAGAGGACACCTTTGGAGCACCCAGCTCTGGTGGGGAAGGGAAGTTGTATTTCTGGGCTCCAAAGGTCATCTCCTACATAAAGCCATTCCTTTAAGACTGGGAGATATAATTGAACTACATAATAGGTACAAAAAAACAGAGCTAGGCAGAATGAGGAGACAGAGAAATATGTTTCAAATGAAAGAACAAAACAAAACTTCAGAAAAAGAACTAAACTAAATGGAGATAAGCAATCTATCCAGTATAGAGTTCAAAGTCATGGTCACAAATATGCTTACCAAACTTGGGAGAAGAATGGAGAACACGTAAGAATTTTAACAAAGAGATACAAGATATAAGAAAGTACCAACCAGGGATGAAGAACACAATAACAAAAATGAATAGCACATTAGAGGGAACCAAAAGCAAATTAGATGATGCAGAAGAATGGATCAAGGATATGGAAGATAGAGCAGTGGAAATCACCCAAACTAAACGTTAAAAAAATTTTTTTTTAAATGTAGATGGTTTAAGGGAGCTTTGGGACAACATCAGACATGCTACCATTCACATAATAGAGGTCCCAGAAGGAGAAGAGAGAGAGAAAGGGGGAAGGGGGAAGAAAGCTATTTGAAGAAATAATTGGCAAATTCCCTGATCTGGAGAAAGAAGTAGACATCCAGTTTCAGGAAGCACAGAGAATCTTCAACAAGATAAACCCAAAGAGATCTACACCAAAACACATTAAAATTAAATTATCAAAAATTAAAGATAAAGAGATAACCTTAAAAGCAGAAAGAGTAAACCAATCAGTTATGTATAAAGGGACCCCCATAAGACTATTGATTCATCATTCTGGTAAGCATGTCATAAGAGACAAAGATTAAAAGCCCCTGTACTGTGAGGCTGATGAAAGAGAGCTTTCTCTATTTCTTTTTTTTTATTTTTATTAACATATAATGTATTATTTGCCCCAGGGTACATGTCTGTGAATCGTCAGGCTTACACATTTCACAGCGCTTACCATAGCACATACCCTCCCCAATGTCCACAACCCAGCCACCCCATCCCTACCCGCCCTGCCTCCCAGCCACCCTTAGTTCGTTTCGTGAGTCTAGGAGTCTCTTATGGTTTGTCTCCCTCCCCATCCCTCCTGTTTCATTTCTCTCCCCCACCCCCCCCAAACTCCCGCCTTGCCTCTCAAATTCTAGAGCTTCCTCTTTCTTTGTAATAAGTTACTTCTTTCTTATGTCCATAAAATTATAAAATATCTTCTTTTCATGACATCTCTGTGTTTATTAAAAAAGAAAAATCTAAAATATATTCATAAAATCTCAGATGCAAGATATATATCTCTAAGTGAAGCCACAAATATAATAAAAATTCAATGATTTTTTGAAATTAAAAAAAAAATATCAGCTAATTTTTCATCAGAAAGTTTGCAGTCCTGGAGGGAGTAGGGTAATACATTCCAAGTGCTGAAAACAACAAATTTATAACCAAGGATATTCTATCCAGCAAGGTTATCATTCAGAATTGAAAAGAAGACAGAGTTTCTTAGAGAAGCAAAAGCTAATGGAATTCATCATCACTGAATAGGCTTTAAAAGAAGTATTAAAGAGACTTCTTTAGGTAGAAAAAAAAAGGGTCAACACTAGGAATAAGACAATATACAAATGAAAAAATATCTCACTGGATAAGGCAAACATACAATAAAGTTAGTGGAACTACCACTTATAAAGCTAGTATGAAGATTAAAGACACAAGAAGTAAAATCATCTCTGTCTAAAATAACTAGTTAGGGGACACACAAAATATAAGGATGCAAAATATGACATCAAAAACAGAAAACACAGGAGAGGGACTCGAGCTTTTAGGATGTGTCAAATTTAAGTGACCACCAATTTAAAATATATTGCTATATACATAGGTTATTATATATAATCCTCACAGAAACCACAAACTAAAAACCTATAATAGATAACCCAAAAAAACGAAAAGAAAGGAATCCAAAGATAATACTAAAAAACCCCGTTAAATTGCAAGGGAAGAAGAAAGAAACAGATAAGTACTACAAAAACAACCAGAAACAATGAACCAAGTCGAAACAGAGACATACTAATCAATAATGACCTTAAATGTAAGTGAACTAAATGTTCCAATCAAAAGACATAAGGTGGTTGAATGAATAAAATAACAAGAATCATCTATATGCTGCGTACAGGAGACTCAGGTCAGGCCTAAAGACACGCACAGACCAAAACAGAAGGAATGGATAAAGATATCCCTTGTAAAGGGGAAGTGGTAAGGAAGCTGAAGTAGCAATAATTATACAAGACAAAATAAATTTTAAAACAAAGGCAGTGACAAGAGATAAAGTAGGGTATTGCATAATGATAAAGAGATCAATCCAACAAGAGGGTACAGCATTTGTAAATATTTATGCACCCAACATAGGCGCACCTAAATATATAAAGCAAATATTAACAGATAAAAAGGAAACCAAAAGCGATCCAATAATAACAGGAGGCTTTAACATCCCACTTGTATCAGTGAGTAGCTCATCCAGACAGAAAATTAATAAGGAAATAACACATTAGAACAGATGGACTTAATAGACATATACAAAACATTCCTTCCAAAAACAGAAGAATACATATTCTTCTCAAGAGCACACGGACCATTCTCTGAGACAGATCTTGTTAGGCCACAAAAAAGTCTCCATACATTTAAGAAGATTGAAATCATATCAAGCATCTTGTTGGACCACAATGCTATGAAACTAGAAGTCAATTACAAGGAGAATACTAGGAAAAAAAAACCCACAAACACATGGACACTAAATGACATACTACAAAGCAACTAATAGGTCAATGAAAAAATCAGAAAAAATTAAAAAATTGCCATGAGACAAATAAAAATGAAAACCCAACACTTCAAAAATCTATGTAGCAAAAATGGTTTCAAGGGGGAAGTTTATAGTGATACAGGCCACCTCAAGAAACAAGAAAAATCTCAAACAATGTAACCTTACACCTAAGGAAAATAGAAAAAAAAAGAAAAAGAAAAAAAAAGAACAACATTTTCCGAAGAAAATGAAAACACTAATTCAAAAAGATATACACACCCTTATGTTCATTGGAGCATTATTTACAATAGCTAATACATGGAAGAAACTTAAGCATCTGTCAATAGATGAATGGATAAAGAAAATGAAGTATGTACATACAATGGAATATTACTCAGCTTTAACAAAATGATATCTTACCATTTGCAATAAACACAGATGGACCTAGAGGGTATAATACTAGGTGAAATCAGTCAAAGAAAGACAAATATCATATGATTTCACTTAAATGTGGAATCTAAAAAACAAAACAAAATAGAAACAGATTCATAGATACAGAGAACAAAGTGATAGCAGTGGGTAAGGGGAATGGACAAAATAGGTTAAAGTGGTTAAGAGGTACAATATTCCATGTGTAAAACAAACGTCTTGAGGATGTAATGTACAGCATAGTGAACATAGTCAATAATATTGTAACAATTTTGTATAGTGACAGATGGTAACTAGATTTATGGAGGTCTGATTGATGGTTGTTTACTAATGTATATAAATATCAAATCACTATGCTATTTACCTGAAATAATATTGTATGTCAACTATTCCTCAATTTAAAAAAGTAAATTCTTATTCTATTGGCTGGGGTGGAAATTAAATATGAAGATATATGTAAAAATGCTTAGCATGCCTGGCAATTAGTTCTCTCTCAATAAATGTTAGCTAAAGTTTTTATATTGCTTTATAAAATAAGAGAGTAAAGAGTCTAAAAGTTTCTCAGGGAGGAAAAAAACAAAACAAAACAAAGGCCAAAACAGAGAAATGAAAAACAATGATGCACAACAGTAATTAAGCATTTTAAAAAGAGTTGGGCATTATTGCTAAGCTTTTTCTACACGTTAGCTCATTTAATTCTACTAGTAATCCATTAAATAAGTATTATTGTCCCTATTTTTAGATACATAGACTGAGATTTAGATATACGAATAAACTTGCGTAAGGTCATATGGCTAATAAGTGGCAAATCTCGAATTCCAATCCAGATTTCCCTAACTCTAGATCTGAAGCTTATAACTACTGTGCTGCACTACTTTTTTGTCTATAAATAAAAAAATTCATAGGGAAAGAATAGAGAAAATAAATGGCAAGCAGTAATGGAAAAGTGTTAGAGAGAAATTTACTACAATGGAGGAAGAAAGACTGGGGTGTTTAGATGGGAAATGTTCATTGAATAGCAGACAGAATTATCAAAACGAAACAAAACACTAACTAGACATATCCTGTTGAACTACTGAATTTTAAAGTTGAACAAAAACCAGTCTGTATTAATTAAAGAAAAAATTTTGTTACTTATGAATGAAAAAAAATGGGTTTATCATTAGCCTTCTCAGCAACACTAAGTGTCGGATGAATTCTAGATATTCTAGACAGAATATCATCTAGAAAACTTGAAGGGAAATCCTTGTGAACCAAAAAAGTCCAATCTAAAGTCACATGATCACCAAAAATACTATTTTGGTGATAAGAGATAAATGTGAAGTTGCTATACATTTTCAGTGAGAGAGTGAGTAAAAATAAGGAATTTACGGGACACCTGTGTGGCTCAGACAGTTAGGTGTCTGACTCTTAGTTTCAGCTCAGGTCATGATCTCAGTGTGGTGATTGACTCTCTCTCCCTCCCTCTCTCTCTCTCTCGCTCAAAAAAAAAAATTATATAACAGAGAGAGAGAGAGAGAAATAAGGAATTTAAGAACAGGGAAGCAGCATTATATATGAAATGAGACCAGTAAAATACAGTGTGAAAAAAAGAATTCTTATTGGTATTATTATAAAACTGCAAAAAAAATGTCAAAAGTAATTCTTTAATGAGAAACTACATAATTCAAAAATCACATTCAGTGGAAAACATTATATAAAACATCCATTCATAATCAACCCAAATTGAGATAAGTGGGTCTGGAGGGAAGTGTATAAGCAAAAGCAAGTTGCATATCTTATCTTATTCAAGAGTGAGTCCTTTCGGGCGCCTGGGTGGCTCAGTCGTTAAGCATCTGCCTTCGGCTCAGGTCATGATCCCAGGGTCCTGGGATCGAGTCCCGCATCAGGCTCCTTGCTTGGCAAGAAGCCTGCTTCTCCCACTGCCATTCCCTCTGCTTGTGTTCCCTCTCTCGCTGTGATTCTCTCTGTCAAGTAAATAAAATCTTTAAAAAAAAAAAAGTCTTTTCAATGTTAGTAAATACAGAAAAAGAAGTTAATTATTTTTAATTAATTTAATTTCATTTAATGGTTGTTTAAATTGTTTAAATTTATGGCTGTTTCCTGGTGGTTGTTTCCTAACAATATACATCCAACGAGGATGTATATTCTTTTATATACATTATTCATTTCTTTATATACATTATTCATTATTTATATACATTATTAAAGAATATACATTCTTTATATACATTATTTAACATTATTGAATGTTAATTGAATAATGTTAAATAATATATAAATGTTAAATAATGTTAACATTATTTGTTAATAATGTTAAATAATATGTGAACAATTATTTTTATCCTGAAGTGACCACCAGTAGAATAGTAAAAATTGGCACAAAGTCCAAAATTTGTCAGTAAAGAGAAAATAAAAAATGTACATAATGAGAGCCAGGAAAAAAAAGCTTCTTTTTTTTGACACATAATGACAATGTATGACACACATTGTGTGACAATGACACATAAAGGTTAAATAAAAGATGAGGCAATGTAAATAGAATAAAGCAGAGGTAGAATATTAATATCAGATAATGGCAAATTCAGGTTGAAAGCAATAATGGAGCAAGGAGTGGGTTTTTATTGATAAGGGATCACTGCACAGTAAGGATTTGACATCATAAAAATTTATGTGCCAAATAACATCACAGTAAAATATATAAAGCCGAGAATACTTAAAAGTACAATGAGAAATTCACAATCATAAGGTAAGACTTAAAAATACAACAGAGAGATCAGAGAGCCAAAAAATAAAAGATAAATGTGAAGGAGATGTAGAACTTTCTCTTCTTCAGACATTATTCATCAAATATCCACAGAACAGTTATAAAAGTTTATTATACATTTTAAAAGCACTAGATGACCATCCGAAAGTACACGAGTTGTATATTGAAGTTACGATGAAAAATAAAACAAAGAGCTATGAATGTTTCATGGAGAGGTAGAACATTACCAAATTTCTTGAAGCTCCCTGAGATCTTTTCTGATTTTCCTCTTTTCCCCAAGTTGCCCTTCAAATAACCATTTTCCTGAATTCTGCTTATTACTTTCCTGCTTATCTTTTTTTTTTTTTTTTTTTTAAAGATTTTATTTATTTGATAGAGAGAAATACAGTGAGAGAGGGAACACAAGCAGAGGGAATGGCAGCAAGAGAAGCAGGCTTCCTGCCGAGCAAGGAGCCCGATGCGGGGCTCGATCCCAGGACCCTGGGATCATGACCCGAGCCGAAGGCAGCCGCTTAACAACTGAGCCACCCAGGCGCCCCACTTTCCTGCTTATCTTGACAGTTTATCAAATATGTAGATATCCCTCCATAATTGTGAACTTGGATTCATACTGCAAGAACTCCTCTGCAATTTGCTCCACATCATGTTTTGAGGCTTCACCGAGGTGAATTTGATTAGATGAGACTCATTCATTGGCATTCTGAATAATATTCCACTGGGTGGATGTGTCACAGCTTATTAGCCATCCTTCTGTCAGTGGCCGGTTTTGTTTTTAGTTATTGTTTCTTTTTCCAATTATTATTAGGGCTTCCCTGAATATCTTCTCTGATGCCAACTGGTACGCACATGCACAAGTTCCTTAGTAGTGGTATTTTTCAAACTCTGGCGGCGGGTCATTACAAGTTAGTGGAGTGCAAGGAGTTTAAAAATAAATAAATAAATAAATAAATAAATAAATAAATAAATAAATAAATAAACCTTGTAAAAGAAAACACACACACACGCATACACACAACTGGAATAAACTTAACCAAAACAATAAGGGAAAATAATTGCACAACATTAGAAGTGTGACAGGAAAGAAGACTATAGATTCCAAGTGGATTGAAAAAAAAAAAAAGGGTTCTGAAAAATGCCATGCTAGTACATTTAAAATTCTTTTTTTTTTTTTTTTTTTAAGATTTTATTTATTTATTTGACAGAGAGAGAGAGAGAGATCGCAGGTAGGCAGAGAGGCAGGCAGAGAGAGAGGAGGAAGCAGGCTCCTTGCTGAGCAGAGAGCCTGATGTGGGGCTCGATCCCAGGACCCTGAGATCATGACCTGAGCTGAAGGCAGAGGCTTCAACCCACTGAGCCACCCAGGCGCCCCTACATTTAAAATTCTTAAGGAAATGGATGATTTTCTAGGAAATATCAGTTACCAAGCTTGATGCAAGAGGAAGAAACCTAAATAAAGCAATGGCCATGAGAAAAAATTTTAAACATCTGTCAAAGAACTGTCCCATCCTTAAAATACTAGGCCAAGGGGCCAGTAAAGATTGGTTCTTTGACCTTCAAAGACTAGAAAATTCTTGCAATATTTAATGTGTTCCAGAGCATAGATAAAAATAGAAGTCCTTCGAGTTCATTTTACTAACTTAGCCTAACTAACCACACGTGTCGGTCAGCTTCCAGCAAAAAAACAGATGTCACATACTCATTAGATTATTTGAAGAGAGCTCGATAAAGGTGTCAAAAGAGCGTAGAAATGCCAGATGGCACTGTAGTCTCGTTACCAACTCTTGGCTTGAAGGGGACATGCGAGAGGTGATTGGCAGAACTTACGAGGAGGGCCTAATGGGAGTTGTGATCTCCCAGGACCTAGAGAGCTTCCCCCTGACCTTGAAAGGAAGGAGCTAGGAGAAGAGATGCTCTCACATCGTTTTCCTTTCACCCTCCAGGTTCCTTTGTGGGTTCCTCATTGACCAAACCCAACTGGAAGCCATAGGTCAATGGAGTCCATTGGGGTGGTCCATGAGTCAACTTCCTAGGGCAGAGGGCAGGTGGAGGAATTTGGAGGTGGCTCTGGAGAGGCAAATGAAAGTCATATTGCACGCTGTGATACCACAATGCCTTGAGTACAACCTAAAAAGAATTGCACCAAGAACGCAAGTGGAAAACAATCTAACCTCAGAAAATGTAAGTGCAAAAATACTGAAGTAAAATATTAGCAAATTGATTTCAGAACTTGATTATGAAGCTATTAGCAAATAATGTTTTGGTATTAAATGGAGTGTATTTCTAATTCTATATATATATATATATATATATATATATATATATATATTTAGGATCCTTGTATTTTTTAAAAGATTTTATTTATTTATTTGACACAGAAAGTACAAGCAGGGAGAGCCGCAGAGGGAGAGGGAGAAGCAGGCTGTCTGAGGGGCAGGGATCCTGATGTGGGGCCCAATTCCAGAACCCTGGGATCACGACCTGAGCCAAAGGCAGACACTTAATGATTGAGCCACCCAGGTGCCCCAGATCCTTGTTTTTGATTCTATGTGTTCAAAGGAAAATTCCCACTCTTTCTTTGCTCTTATTCTCTCCTTCCCAAGGGAGGAGGAATGACTTAACTGATGAGTGTTGGAGTAGACAGCAGGCCTGCTGGACCTCTTTTGGAACTAGCCTCTCCACAGAGGGTGAGCCACTTCTGCTTGCCCATGGAATAACATTATAGGAAGGCCTCTGGGCTTCAAGCTGGGTGGTGATCAGGGGCCAGATTATTAAGTTCAGGGGTCAAGGAATTAGCAATCCCATTGGGCTGTGCATCTAGGCCATGTCGTCCTATCCAGTTTTTATCAGTAATCAAGCTAATTAATAATTAATATCAATTATTAATCAAGCTAATTAATATCAATCTCCATCTGATTGCCATGTCTTTTATTCATTCAGCATTCGGGAGGAGAAGAACGAATAGTGTTAATCTATCGGCCTTTAAGAATGCGAACGTGAGGGTGTCTGGGTGGCTCAGTCAGTTAAGTGGCTGCCTTTGGCTCAGGTCATGATCCTGGGATTGAGCCCCCATGTTGGGCTTCCTTCATCAGCAAGGAGTCTGCTTCTCCCTCCGCCCCTACCCAGGTCACGTTCTCTCTCCCTTCCTCTCTTTCTTGCTCTCTCTTAAACAAACAAACAAACAAACAAACAAACAAATAAATAATTTTTTTTTTTTAAAAAGAATGCCGACACCAAGTATATAGAGAAAGGGGAACCCTTATACACTCTTGATGGGAATGTAAGGGGTATGGCCGCTATGGAAAACAGTATGGTAGTTTCTTTAAAAAATGAAAAATTGAACTACCACATGATCCAGCAAATCCCGTGCGTGCGTATATATCTGAAGGAAATGAAATCACTGTTTTGAAGAGATACCTGTACTGTATCCACTGGAGCCATATTCACAGCAGTTGTTCCCTGGAGCCGTATTCCCAGCAGCCAAGATATGGAAACAACCTCAGTGTCTGTCACCTGATACAGAAGATGTGGTGTATATACAATGGAATATTATTCAGCCACGAGAAAGAAGAAAGTCCTACCATGAGCTGCTGACTTAGCTAGAAAATCCCAGCTTGACCTCATTTCTTATTGCATTTTCTTCCTCAAAGCCCCAAATGTGGATATGCTCATGGATGGATCTTGAGGGCATTATGCCAACTGAGATGAGTCAGACTGAGGAAGATAAGTACTATAAGAGACCACTTCTATGTGGAATCTAACACTAAAGTTGTAATAAGAGAATAGAGTGGTGGTTACCGGAGACTGCGGGGTGGGGGGATTGGGGACATGCAGTTGAAAGGTATAAATTTGCAACCACTAGACAAGTAAGTTCTGGAGCTCTCGTGTACAACATGGTGATTATAGTCACCAGTACTGTATTATAAACTCCAAAAGTTGCTAGGAGACTAGATCTTAACTGTTCTCAACACAAAAATAATTGATAATTATGCGACATGATAAAGGTGCCAGCTAGTTCTACTGTAGTAATCATATTACAATATAAAAACGTATCAAACCAACACATTGTACGCCTCAGATTTACGCAACGTTATATGCCAATTATTTCGCCACAAAAAAAGTGCCAAAAATGGTTGTTTACGTCTGATCCCTCTTTATGCAGACATTGTTTCTATCACCACAACCATAGTCAGTGGGACTCTATAAACATTGCCCTCTGGGTAGGGAAGAATCACAGGGAACAAAGAATCCATTCATTGGCTTTTGAGCTTGGAAGCTTTATAAATCTATAGCCAAATGCAGAATTAAAAGCCAGGATTCTTTTGCAAGAGAGAAGAAAAGCTTTGATTTTTTTTTTTTTTCAGAAACTTGGCTTTGAATGGGGGAATCTGACGTGAAGCCCTTACCATCAACCAGAGCTTGTGAAGAACCGAAGATAAAGGGAAAATCTTTCCTCTGCCCAGAACAAGGGAAGGTAGAAAACCATAGGTAAGAAAGGACAAAGGAGAGGCTACCCGAGGTTGGAGGTCATAATGGAGGGAATGGAAATTCTCATGGGATCTCTGGAGCAGCTGAGAAGTTTCCAGAGCAGAAGAGGCCATTTTCTGTCTTCCCAAGGTATGACCTGGCAAAATGCAAACCTTGAAGAAGTCTATTAAAAATAAGACAGTTGGTCCTAGATGAAGTCGCTTATGCTAAATCCTACATCACCAAAGCAAGACCTAACTTAATTATAGTTTGGGCTCTCTCTCAGAAATAGAGAATTAAACCAATCAGGAATCACCTGGTCAGTGCTAGTGAGGTCACCTGCCTGATAAATTGCTGTCCTCTAAAGGAAAGTGACCTTGCAATAACCAACCCACTTTTTTTGTTGTTTTGTTTGTATAACTTCTTTGTTCTGCTTCCTTCTGTCTGCAAAAGCCTTTCATTTTGTTTAGGTACTTGGAGCTCCTTTCTATCAACCAATCAGATGCTGCCTGATTCATGAATTATTGAATAAAGCCAATAAGATCTTTAAACTTGACTCCGTTGAATTTTGTTTTTTGATTAAGTCCAAATGAAACCAAACCAAACCAATTAAAACATGTGGGGGTTGAGTTGCATTAACTGAAGGCCTATGGACGTGAAGGTAGCTGGGCAGATCCCTGAGCTTACTGGGGCAAGGCCCCCCCTGAATTCCCTACCTCTGCTCCCGTGGTAGACTATCAAACATCGAGAAGAATGAATGTTCTCCGGAACACACTTTGGGATCCGCTACTATGCTTAGTTCTGAGGTCTGATGCCTGGAGCTTGAACTCAGGCAAAAGGGCACATTTTTTTTTCTTTTTAACATATAATGTATTATTTGCCCCAGGGTACATGTCTGTGAATCATCTGGCTTACATATTTCACAGCACTTAACAGCACATACCCTCCCCAATGTCCACAACCCAGCCACCCTATCCCTACCCACCCCCCAGCCACCCTTAGTTCGTTTCGTGAGTCTAGGAGTCTCTTATGGTTTGTCTCCCTCCCCATCCCTTCCTGTTTCATTTCTCCCCCTAAACTCCTGCCTTGCCTCTCAAATTCTTCATATCAGAGAGATCATGTGATACTTGTCCTTCTCTGACTGACTTATTTCGCTTAGCATAATACCCTCCAGTTCCATCCACGTCGTTGCAAATGGCCAGATTTCGTTTCTCTTGATGGCTGCATAGTATTCCATTGTATATATATACCACATCTTCTTTATCCATTCATCTGTTGATGGACATCTAGGGTCTTTCCATAGTTTGGCTATTGTGGACATTGCTGCTATAA
>CM053619.1:5318187-5343584 GCA_028646535.1 Procyon lotor
TTCTCTGACTGACTTATTTCGCTTAGCATAATACCCTCCAGTTCCATCCACGTCGTTGCAAATGGCCAGATTTCGTTTCTCTTGATGGCTGCATAGTATTCCATTGTATATATATACCACATCTTCTTTATCCATTCATCTGTTGATGGACATCTAGGGTCTTTCCATAGTTTGGCTATTGTGGACATTGCTGCTATAAACATTCAGGTGCACGTGCCCCTTCGGATCACATTTGTATCTTTAGGGTAAATACCCAGTAGTGCAATTGCTGGATCGTAGGGTAGCTCTATTTTCAACTTTTTGAGGAACCTCCATACTGTTCTCCAGAGTGGCTGTACCAGCTTGCATTCCCACCAACAGTGTAGGAGGGTTCCAAAAGGGCACATTTGACTCTCACCATCTGTGAATCCCTTTGCTGACTCTCTGGTCAACAGTCTAGAGGTGCTCTCAGCTACCTCCACTTTGCCTTTTCTGGGGGACCACGTGGATGACATTGGCATTTGCCAAACGAGAGGCTCTCGTTTTCCCCTCTAACCTGGAGATACGTCTCAGAAGACTTTCCTGTCTTGGGAAACTTCACTGTGCTGTGTTGCAAGAAATAAATGTCCTTGGCTGGTCCGAAAGGGCCTGTCCCAACCAGATGAAGACAGGAAAGCGTGGATCATCCAGCGAGGATGCACCAAATGATGAAAGCTTTCAAATGCTTTCTCATGGCAATGTTGCACTGGAGATAATTTGGAGGCGAGGAAAGGGACGTCCCATGAGCAAGAAAACAAAGCTGTGAAGTGGCAGAAAGACTATTCAAACCCAGATTTTATGCTTCTGGCTAGTCCCATCCTCCCTCCATCTCACTGGGCTGCAATGTTGGTCCCAGTCATAATGAATGTCAATGAACTTTTAATGAGGTCTTAATCCAGGGCTTCATTACCGACTCTTGGGGAGCCGAGCAATGGCCCTCAGGAGACAAAAGAGGGCATTCAGGCCAAAAGTGCTTGGGGTTCTGGTCCCTTTCAAGGACTTTGCTGCCCCTCTTCCCCCCTTTACTCCCACTGCCCTGAAGACCTCAAGCAAACAAAAGGAAACCCTCAGATCTACTTTGCATCAGCTCTGGACTGCCCTTGGCCTTAGTGCTAATGAAGTAACTTGACAAATCCCCCTGAGAAGTTTCATTTCATTTGCATGTGTTTAGCAGCTTAGAAAGTGTCCTCACTTTCTAAGACTGATGTGACCTTCCTAAAACCACAGGAAGCCACGTTTTTCTTCCCTTTCTCCTTCCAGCCCCTCTCCTACCCCAGCTAACCCCCGTCCTGCCTGTGGAGGCCAATCTAACAACAAAGTTTAGCCCCTGGCAGATTTTTCACACAACGGAAAGGCAAAGATTCATATTCCTTCATTTAGAGCTGCTGACTTAGCTAGAAAATCCCAGCTTGACCTCATTTCTTATTGCATTTTCTTCCTCAAAGACCCAAATGTGGATATGCTCACAAACTGATAGAGCTGCTGCCAGATTAAGAAATGTTCCCAATAAACTCTTGGCATTCAATCGGTTTTACCAAATAATGTCGGTCCATCACAAGTACTGCCTCTGGATGCCGAGATCACATGCGAGGAAAATTATTATAGAAGTTTCGCGGTTTTTTTTTTTTTTAAAGATTTTATTTGTTTATTTGATGGAGAGAGAGATCACAAGTAGGCAGAGAGGCAAGCGGGGGTGGGGGTGGGGGAAGCAGGCTCCCTGATGAGCAGAGAGCCCCATACGGGGCTTGATCCCAGGACCCTGAGATCATGACCTGAGCCGAAGGCAGAGGCTTTAACCCACTGAGCCACCCAGGTACCCCTATGATAGCCATTTATGTGAACAAATGGCCATTTCCTATTAGCACGAGAAAAATTGTGTGTATCAGTAATTATAGACTAACTTGCACAATTTTGAGAAGACTTTTAAATCTATTCATAGATGTTATGCCTCTGATCTGCTGTTCATTTTTCATAATTATTAGCTCCCAACTTGAAAAGGCATTGAGGGCATTTGTTTATGGCATATTTTCATAACATCTGCAAGTTAAATTTCCTGGTTATCTAGGAGGGGCCAGAACCCCTATAGACCATCATGTTAACCTGTGTTCCTCGGAGATTCTATGAGTCAGTGAGGGGCTTTTTCAAGTCTTCTTGCTCTGTTAATCCAACCAAGAATCAGGAATGCTGGTGTTATGAAAATCTGACTGGGAAATAGGGAAACCAGCATGGAGATCATGGCATCTGGGGAGATGTCCCAAATGTGGAGCGTGGAGATAGGTGGGGGGATGTGTCATTCCAAAGTAGATTCTAAATCGCCGTTAGTTAAGAATGAACAAGTTCTTGGAGGACTAGGGTGGCTCAGTGGGTTAAGCCATGGAATTTCGGTTTTGGCTGCCATTATGATCTCACGGTCCTCAGATCCAGCCCCTCCTGGGGCTCTGCACCCAGTGGAGAGTCTGCCTGAGATTCTCTCCCTCTCCCTCTGCCCCTCCCCACCCTCTCTCAATAAATAAACCAACCAACCAACCAACCAACCAACAAATGAATACAATCTTAACCAAAAAAAATGAGCAAATTCTGAGGATGGTTCTCATTTGCCTTTTCTAAAGACTCTCCCCTTGCTCCACATTTTTAGGACAAGTGAGCTGTCACGAACTTTTGTGGGATTTCCCCTGTTTCCTCTGAAATTCCCTGATATCCCAGGGAAAGTACTGCTCAAGTCAAGCTGATAGGCTGGGCTCACAGACACAGAAAAGAATGTGGGTCAAAATTCATTTGCGGAAATCTCCTTAAGCAAATTACAGCCAGATGTTTGCTGGGAGCAGGTTTTGGGTTTGTTCTGTTTGTTTTGTTTTTGTTTTTCCCTTCCCCGGGCATGCAGTACCAGGCTGTGTCCACTGGGTGGTGGGAGTGGCCACCAAATGCAAACCGCCGGACTTGGACCAGTGGAAACAGATTTATAGGAAATGCACAGCTCACAGTCGAGCTGGTGTTTTCAAAACGTGCAATTCCCTATATTCTTGAACGAGCCTAGTTCTGCTTATTAACACAGAAAAGACACAGGCTATAAAACGTCCCAAGAAGGAAGGGGGCTGAAGGCAGCCTGGTGAGGTCCCAAGAGAGGGGACCCGTGGAAACAGGGTCCCACTGGTGGCTCCTGCCTCACCTCGGTCACCTTACAGCTCTGGGCCTCAGGGTCTTCTCGGATGAAGCAGGGAGGGGGAGCGTGGTATTGATCGGGTTTCAAATTCCCCTCCTTCGGAAACCCTCTGATTTATGGTAAGGAGGTTATTTATACAGCCTTAACGCGAGGCGAGGGTCTGAACCAATACCGCAGGGGTAAGGAAAGGAAAAGAAAATCGGTAAAGATTATTGCTTTAGGATACTTGAGGGTAAATAAGTGTCACGTTTCTTTATTTTTTTAAAGTCAAATCATGCCAGACCTCCAGGAGGCGAGGCCCTGGGGAGGGTCAGAGTTAATTTCTCAGCTGGGGCGTCCGGCCACACAGCACGTGCGGTGAATTGCGCTGCAGGTGAATCGCGCGCGTGGAGCCAGGTTGATGCGGAGAACTTCCGGCTTTATTAATCTTAAGAATATAGGGAAGGAGCTGCATTTGGAGGAAAGTTGGTGCATTTCCTTCCTTCCTTCATTCACATTTTTTCTAGTTGAATGAGAGCTGTGCCAGGCACTACGGGTGTCGTGGGAACAGAGCTCCTCGTGGACTGTACAATCAAGCGCGGAACAAAGACCATTCATTGAGCCCGGGAACAAGCACGTAAGTAAGGGCGCAATTACGCAGCGCGGTTAATGTTCTAGAAGCTGCGCAGAGGGGCGCCTGGGTGGCTCAGTCGTTAAGCGTCTGTCTTGGGCCCAGGTCAGATCCCAGAGTCCTGGGATCGAGCCCCGCATCGGGCTCTCTGCTCTGCAGGAAGCCTGCTTCTCCCACTACCATTCCCTCTGCTTGTGTTCCCTCTCTCGTTGTGTCTCTCTCTGTCAAATAAATAAAATCTTTAAAAAAAAAAAATTTTAGAAGCTGCGCAGAGAGCAATTAGGAAGAGGGAGGGGGCTCACGCAAGTCCCATGCAGCCTTGGAACTGAAGTTTCCCGAAGCTTTTCTGCTTCCTCATCCGGGTGGTCTTTGTCTTGCTTTGCTGTGAAATGTGTTGCACGTGTGTTCAATAAATATACCTTAAAAATCTAGTATGTCTCAGGCAGGCTGCTAGGTCTCAAGATGAGGAGGTCTTGAGTTTTAGCTCCTGCTAGCATCGAGTTGCAGTCAGTGCGTGAGCTCTGCCGTGCGCTGCTTACCACCCCCTGGCCCAGTGACCGCAAAACTCAGTTTATGCGTCTGTATAATGGGAAAAATAATGGAATCTACCTGTGGAGTATTGTAAGAAACGATGTACATATTAAGTATGTATATGTGTATAGTGATATATTAAAGCATGTATATTTACGTAAATATTACAGATCATATACATATCATTATGAATGTAGTAAATACTAAGTGCTTGGCACAGTGATCAGTGCCAGAGAAAACACTAAATGATACCCGTTGTTGCTCCTGTTCATCTTTCAAGAGCTGGCCATCCATGGGGGAAAAGCAAGCTGAGCCCTGGGTAGTTGTACAAAATGCTGGAGAGGAGGTAGGTACCAAAGGATCAAACATCTGGGTTAGAATTCAGTTTGCAGTCTAGGTATTTGCTAGACACCCCTTCTGAAGAAAAGAAAAGAAAAAAAAAAAAAGAAAAGAGAAGAAAAGACAAAAGAAAAGAAAAGAAGAGGGGAGGGGAGGGAAGAAAAAAGAAAAAGAGAAAGAAAAGGAAAAAAGAAAAGAGGAAAAAAGAAAGAAGATCCAGACGGAGCATTCATTCTGCGGGTCTCCCCTGCACGCGCAGGGGCGCGGGTAACTCGGCCCCTGGGCATCGCACTCGCTCTAGGATTTCCATTCAGGTGCAGGCAGAGGTGGTCTGAGCTGGAGGGTGCGGGTCCTGTACAAACACTCATGACCCACTGTGGCTCTCAGGAAGATGAGTTTACTTCTGGGTCACTGTGAAGTCGTACAGCTGGTTTGAGTGACTTTTTCACTGGGTTAATGATGTTTGGATATCGCAGGGAAACAACCTCCATGAGATTGATGGACTGTCTCTCTCTTCTGCATTATTATCTCAGGAGTCCCTGGCCACTGTCTCTGCGGGGACCCTGGGAGGGAAAAGATCCGAGAGGTCCCCCCTTGAGCCGGGGAAGCGCCACACGTTGATATGTGTAGAGAGAAGCCAGAGGGACTTGTCTAAACTGTAAACAAAGCAGATACGCTTGAGGATGTCTGAGCCAGATGAAAACCACCAAGTGAGGCATTCTGCTCTCAATGTCTCTGGAAAAATTCATTTCCCTTTTGCATGGAATGATTGCCACTGTATCATCAGCATCATGGGGCAGCGTGAAGCAGCATCTTTATAAATTGCTTTTTCTTCGAAAGGTCTGCAAAACGAGTCAGTGGTTGGTATTGGACCACTTGCCTGAATGGTAACCGCCCTCATTGGGCTCAGACAGATACTTCCTGTCCCACAACTGCTCATGATGTTTGGGCGTTCGTTCAACCCTTGCTCCCCTCCCCTTTAAGTGCCCTGTCAGATCCCATTAATGGATGAGACCAAAGGCATGGCTGAACCTCTCTAGGTGAACCACAGAGGGTGGTTTCAGAGACAATGAACCCGAGTCAGTGTCCTCATTAAAGAGGCTTTAACCTCTTTAACTCTTTAACTGAGTTAAACTCTTTAACTCTTTAACTCTTTAACTAAGCCACTGAGCCACCCAGGTGCCCCTAAACAAGTATTTGTTAAGATTTTTATTTATTTATTTATTTGACAGAGAGGGAGAGAGAGAGAGAGAGATCACAAGTAGGCAGAGAGACAGGCAGAGAGAGAGGGAGAGGCAGGCTCCTTGCTGAGCAGAGAACCCGATGCGGGGCTCGATCCCAGGACCCTGATATCATGACCTGAGCCAAAGGCAGAGGCTTTAACCCACTGAGCCACCCGGGCGCCCCTGCACACAAGTATTTGTAAGTATCACGGATGTCGGTGGGCTTCAGTTCTTACTCCCAAGAGCTCAGCATCTTTAACAAATCATTAATTCATTTATTTCTGATCACAAACATGTTAGATGCCAACGGTGGAAAGAGTAGAGGAATGCAGGAAAGCTCAGAGGAGAAAATAAGTATCACCGGTCATTCTGTCTTTCAGAAATAACTTCTGGGAATTAGCCTTTTGTTAGACTTCTTTCTGGCTCATTTGAATGATGTGTTTATAGTTACGTGGGAGTATTCCATATAGACGCTTTCTCAGGCTCCGTTTTCACTTGATTTGTCACCACATTTCATCCTGCCTAGGCATTCTCCAACAAAGTTTGTATAATCAAGTATTCATTCTATCAGATTATAAAAATAATCTACAATAGTCATCTAAAATGTTTGGACAGGACGGGGACACGAGGTCTAGCAGCCCCTTTAGAAACAGTTTCTAGAAAAGAATGGGAAACTTTCCATTTCATTCTACGAAGTGAGCAGAGTTCAGCTAAGAGAGCTGGACCAATGTGGAATATTAGAACAGAAAGCTACACAGGAATGTCATTAATATGTAAATATGAAAGCAAAATCCTAAGAAAAATATTAGCAATAAAGTCAGCATGATAAAAGAATACTACGCCTTCAAGAGGTAGGATTTTTTTCCCCCCAGAAACCCAAGGATGGTTCAGTCTTAGAAACAGATTAATAAGGGCACCTAGATAGTGCAGCCGGTTAAGCATCCAACACTTGGTTTCGGCTCAGGTGGTGAGATCAAGCCTGGCGTTCGGCTCCGGGTTCAGCATAGAGACTGCTTAAGACTCTCCCCTGTACCCACCCCCATGTGCTCACTCTCTTTCTCTAAAATCAAGCAATTGATCTTTTTTTTTTTTAAAGAAGTAGATTTTTTATTTATTTATTTATTTATTTTATTTTATTTTTTTAAAGATTTTATTTATTTGACAGAGAGAAACACAGCGAGAGAGGGAACACAAGCAGAGGGAATGGTAGCGGGAGAAGCAGGCTTCCTGCGGAGCAGGGAGCCCGATGCGGGGCTCGATCCCAGGACACCGGGATCATGACCTGAGCCGAAGGCAGACGCTTAACGACTGAGCCACCCAGGTTCCCAAGAAGTAGATTTTTTAAAAAAGATTTTATTTATTTATATGACAGAGAGAGAAAGAAATCACAAGTAGGCAGAGAGAGAAGGAGAAGCAGGCTCCCCACCGAGCAAGGAACCCGATGGGGGACTCCATCCCAGGATGCTGGGATCATGACCTGAGCCTAAGGCAGCCGCTTAACCGACTGAGCCACCCAGGCATCCCTGCACCATTTTAATCACAAAACCGGGATGTTAGCTTTCTTCCTGACAGCTAGCCCACAAAAATATATTGAATTCAATCTCCTTACTGCGTTCCAACAACAGCTAGTTGGAAGTTAAGATGGAAAAAAGATCTAATTAACAGTATCATCAAAAGCCGTCAAACATCTCTGAGGGCATGAAGGAAATCCCAAGATATTCCAAGCAGGATGTCAGATACATGGACTTAATTCTCACCTGTCATCCTACACAGAAAGATTTAATATTGTAAGGATGTCAATGACCCCCTCCATTGATCTACAGATTCCCATAGATTTTTGGGAGGAGGGGGCTGGGCACAAAAGTAGCTTTTTTTAAATTATTATAAAAAAACACGTTTATCGTTCAGAGCTTCAAACAGTTTGGAAGACGGTGCAGAAGAATAAAATCTCAAGAAACTAGAGGTTACTTCCGAAAATATTTGTTGAAAAATTCTTTTGAAATTTATGCATACATAATTTAGCAGGTGGCCTTTACTTTCCTCCAAGGGCTGGAAGGTCTTTTGAAGCCTTGAGTAACCCCCAGGCGTCTGAGGGTTCTTTCAGCCTTTTGTTTTCCAAAGGCAGGAAGGACTCTGGGAGCCCCGCCTGAGCAGTGGGGGAGCCCCGGCAGAGGGAGCCTCCCACTCTGGGTTGGAAACCCAAGTCCGCGCTGACTGCCCTTGAGGAGTAGCCCATCTCCAAGCAATTCACAGAGGGGTGTTCTCTCTCTTTTTTTGGAATTGTTCGAATATTCATAGGCATTATCTGTTCCTTAAGGTTATGTTGACCTGGGCTGTGAAATCATCTGAAACTGGATCTTTTATTCCTTCCTCCCCCTCTCCCCCCTCCCCTTTCAATTTCTTGAAATTGATTTTCAATTATTTGTGAATTACCCTTTCAGTAGTGTTTTTTTGTTTTTTGTGTTTTTGTTTTTGGTCATACAGAACATTAAAAATGGTATGTCGCCAGAATGTCTTTACAGAGTCTAGATTTCTGTAGCAATCCTTGGAAAGACCTCTAGAGTTCTAGTCTCCTGACTTTTCTGGTAATTTTTATTTTTACACTTAAATATTCAATTTGTGTGCAATAAATTATTGCATATGGAATGACTTTGGCTTTATTTTTGTCTAGATGGAGAACAAATCATGTCAGCACCATTTATTAACTGTTACAACGTCTAGGGGCACCTGGGTGGCTCGGTCGGTTAAGCGTCTGCCTTCGGCTCAGGTCATGATCCCAGGGTCCTGAGATTGGGCCCCAAGTCTGGCTCTCCACTCAGCAGGGAGTCTGCATTTCCCTCTGCCCCTTCCCTTGCTCAGACATGCTCTCTTTCTCTCTCAAATAAATAAATAAAATCTTTACAATAAACAAATAAAGATTCCAATGTCTAAAGAACCAAAAATATAAAAAGAGGTTTATAAAAAATACAATTATATTGGGAAATTTAAAAATTTGGCCAAATAGCAAAATGAAAGCAGCTATACATTATATTTGAACAACACAATCTATAAAGTAATATACAATCCAGACTTCATTATTTTGTATACACACATGCACATACACACTGATAGAGAGCATGATACTTTTTGAAGAGAAAATGTGATTATTCTTTTTATGTCTGTGGAATACTTATAAAAGCTCAATGAGGTGCTTGAGCAAAAGAAAACCTTAATAATTTACCAAAAGTTGAAAGTGACCAGACCACATTCTTTCATCATAATCCAATGAAACTAGCAATCAACAATGAAAAGTGTACCAAAAATTTTTTTTAAAATAAATTGAAGAATACTGTCAAAAGGAACCCCTTAATCAAATGAGAAATCGTAACTAAATACAAACTAAATCATAACTAAATACAATACAAATCATAACTAAATACAAAGTGTAATAACAAGGAAAATATTTCATTATGAAAACCAGACTAAAGTCTACAGAAAATTATATAGTTGTATATGATATGATCTTTTTTTAATAATATTTTAAAAAATATATTATTTATTATTTGACAGAGAGAGACACAGAGAGAGAGGGAACACAAGCAGGGGGAGTGGGAGAGGGAGAAGCAGGCTTTCTGCTGAGCAGAGAGCTTGATGCGGGGCTTGATCCCAGGACTCTGGGATCATGACCTGAGCTGAAGGCAGACACTTAACAGGTGAACCACCCAGGTGCCCCTATGATATGATCTTTAATTTTGAAAAAAATTTGAAAAAAAAAGGCTAAAATGAACAAAGGATATAACTTTAGAAGTTAGGAAAAGAAAAACAAATGAATATGAATGGAAATAATGGAAAACAAATGGAAAAGAATAAACCAAATGAAAGCAAGAGGCGGATGTTAATCAAGTTAGTAGCTTATACAGATTCACTAGAAAACAAAGGGAGAGTTGAAATGCAACCAGAAGTTGGTATCTGAAAAGATTAATGGAATAGAGATGTCCCTGCTGATTCTGATTAAATAAAAAGCAAGAAAGCAACATTAGACCGTGATAGTAACAAGAAAGGAGATACAAATATGGAAGAGATTAAAAGAAATCCTAGAGATTATTATGTACAACAATATGGCAATACATTTTAAGATCTCTTATTGAAATATACACTTCTGAAATGGACCCAAGAAGAGTTCTAAAACTAGAACAAATACAAAATAGACATGAAAGGTAATTACAGTGCCACTATCGAAGACAAGGAACTAGGCTCAAATGGCCTTACAGCTGAGATCCGTATAACAAAACAGATGACGTCTGTATTTATCATAATGCTTCCAGACTGTAGAGAAGATAGAAACCACCTCATTTATGTGTGTGTGTGAAATGTTTAATGTTCATGTGCATGTATTATATTTTATATAATGAAGAGCAAGAGTGTGTGCTTCTATTTCACAATCGCCTGTTCTTTTCTTTCTTTTTTCTTTTCTTTCCTTTTTTTTTTTTTTTGCAATATCGTAAATATCTCGAGAGTATAAAGTCCTTCAAAAGTTTCCCTGTCTGATTACATGAGTCTGTTTGGACTGAAATAAGTTGCTTTGATTCTCTATCTTGCACCACTCTCTCCTTTGCTGGCTTCTTTCCATTCTTAGAATACACATTTTATCCTGTCTCGGGGCCTTTCTGAAAACTACCCTTGGTCTAGAACATTTTTGCAGTTTGCTCCGTGACTACTTGTCCTTGTTCTTCAGGTCTCCCTATTGTATTTAACTCTATTTATTTCCTTCCTTAGACTTTACAACCAAGAATTCTTCTCTTGTCTTCATGCTCTCTTACCCATTGTGGGAGACAGATTTCTAAGAACAGCTCTCAAGGATCCTCACTTTTGTCTGATCCCTTTGACTGGAGCAAGGCTGGGAATAGGAGGAGATGTCATTTCTATGACTGTCTCATGTCATTCAGCAAAAGGGAGATTGTCCAAGCTGCTCTACTCTAATCCCTTGTACCCTTTAAAAGCAGAGAATGTTCTCTGGCTGGTGGCAGGAGGGGAACCAGAGCAAGTCAAAGCATGAGCAGGGTTGGATGTGCCATTGCTGGGTTGAGGATGGAGGGGTCCTTTGGGGAAAAAATGTGAGAATCCTTTAGGAACTGACAGAGGTCAGACAACCAGCAGGTGACTGGGGACCTCAGTTCTACAAGCCTACGGGGCTAAATTCTGCCAATGGCCTGAAGGAACTTGGAAGTAGATTCTTCCTCCAGATAGCTGACATCTTGATTTTTGTCCTTTATCAGGGACTCCAGCCGATTCTATCCAGATGTTGGATCTGAAGATGTGTCCTCTCTAAATAAATGGGCTTAAACCTCTAAGTTTGTGATAATCTATTGCACAGTGACAGAAAATTCATACACCGTGTGGAATATAAGCTTCATGAAGTGAGGGGTCTTGTCTGTCTCAGTCATCACTCTATCACTAGCTCTGAGGACAGCTAGGAGGTATCAAGCACTCAAAACATGTTGATAGATTGGCTCCATAAATGATTGACAGATGGGCAGTACATATTAGCTGGAAAGCCAAACAATGAAAAAGAGGTCCTTCCATCCTGGGTCATCGACCAATTCCTGGGTTAGGACAGTTGATTCATTACATGACTGCATTAACCTTTTAGGAATGTCATCAGGTCTCTAGTCTTAACGGTCATAATTATTTTTTTAAAAGATTTCATTTATTTATTTGAAAGAGATATGAAGGAAGAGCCGAGGGAGAAGGACAACCAGACTCCACACTGAGCACAGATCCTGACGTGGGGCTCAGTCTCACGACCCTGAGATCATGACCTGAGATGAAATCAAGAGTCAGATGCTTAACCAACTGAGCCATCTAGATACCCCTTAATGGTCATAATTATTAAGGATCATTTTTCCTAAGGATATATCTGTTGTAATAGAGAAGCAGGACATTCAAAGTCTTAGCTTCACTTTGCTTTTCTGTTCCTTAGTTGAGTAACATTGGGCAAGTTGTGTGACTCTTCTGAGTCTCAGTTTTTCATCTGAAAATTAGAGATTAGGGGTACCACAAAAGGAGTATCTCTGATATTTTTTAAAATGCACTATGACTTTCATTGTTTCTTCTCAAGTACTCACTATTCTTCAAACTATCATCTCAGGAGCTGCATATAGAAATCATGTGCAAATAAAATATGCCATTTTACCACAAGAGGGTGTATTTGACCTTTGTAGGCAATGGAGCCTAATTATTTAAAGCCTCTCTTCATAGACGTGGACTTTTCAGAGGGTTTAATATGTATGAGATCAATTCCAAATGTCATCATCAAATTATTTAGGAAAGTTATTCGTGTGTGTGTGTGTGTGTGTGTGTGTGTGTGTGTGTTCAGGAAGTCTATATATCTCTCCCATGTGTTTTCTGATGACTATGGAATGGGAACCATATTTTGACAACATTTCCTCCTTCAAACAGTAAAGCTTTGGCATTAAAACAAGAGATTGTCCCATGAAGAAGACAGGATTCTCATTTGGAATCCATTAAAAAAAGAAATCCCAGCCCAAAAGTACTGCTGTGAAATATGTCTTGCCTTTTGGAGCAAGTTGAATGGCCCAGGATGGAGAGTCCAAGACTCAGAGCATGAAGTCCAAGGGCTCCTTCTTTCCTAAATTTCCCCACTTGATAATTCAAGTTTTTTTTGTTTCTGTTCCTGAAATAAGCTACTTTTTATAGTAGCTTATATATAATATATTATTATATATTTTCTAGACACCAGGGAAATTCTAGTTTAGATTTTCCACCCCACGTTCATGCCACCATGTTGCAATGACATTGTGCCCTATCCGGGCATTCTCTTCTCTCCATTTCCCCCAAAGCTACTAGTCCAAAAGAGAGAGCACAGGCTTGAGGTGGGTCAGATTTTGAACCTATATCTTTTATTGACCACCTATCAGTTGGGTTGCAGTAAGTTATTGAAGGCTTTCTAGTTTCTAATTCTTTTTCTGAAAATTAGAGACTACAGTCTTTAAGCTGTAAGTTTGCCATGAGGTTTCATGAAATAATACTAGTGTGGCGGTATGCTTTTTAAGAAATATGGTGGGTTTTTTTTTTTTAAATATTTTATTTATTTATTTGACAGAGAGATATCACAAGTAGAGGGAGGGGGGAAGCAGGTTCCCTGCTGATCAGAGAGCCCAATGCGGGCCTCGATCCCAGGACCCTGAGATCATGACCTGAGCCGAAGGCGGAGGCTTTAACCCACTGAGCCCCCCAGGCACCCCAGAAGTATGGTGTTTTTTGTTTTCCTCCTGTTTTTCCCCTTCCACACACCCGATTCCGCCAAAGGAAACAGATCCCCTGGGCTTCTTTGCTTTGGAAAAGGAGACTATAGCAGAAGTTGCCTCTAAGCCACTTTTCTTTCTGACTACTCTTTTGCTAAATCCTGACCTCACTGGTGAAATTCCACTTAAGGAATCCTCTTTGAGGAATACCAGAAGAAAAGGAAAGTGGGAGGGAGTGAGATTATCAGTTTGCTCCTACAATACAAGGAGAGCACAAAAGCCGGGGTGGAGGAGGGTAAGAGAGCAAAGTCACGAACTCCTCCTCAAGTGTCAAGACACAGTAGGGAGCAAGGGGAGCTCTTTTTAGGACACCTAGGGGGGCTGGACTGTAGGTTTTGAGGCTTCCAGTCTGGGAACTGATTCCTAAATTTCACCCATAGGTGGCATGGAAGCAGAGAGCTTCCAAACTTCAACAAATCAGTGTAGACTCAGACAGTGAGGATTTTGGCAGGGTTATGATGAACTGGAGACCAGAAGCCCTTCCTATCATTACAATACTGCATGAATCTTCCCTATTCTATTGCAATTTTTGGAAGGAGAATCCGAAGATGACTGAATTTTCTACCAGTCTAGTGGTAGCAGGGCTCAAACATGGATTTCATGCAACTGAAGGAAAATAGAGAAAGAGTTGGAGTTTGAAAATGGAGAGCCACTCCTGCTACGTTTATAAAATCCTTAGGACCTAACACTTAGAATGTTATTATGGTAAGACAATCAAAAAACTGCCTTAAAATTATTGGATGAGTTCTTAATACCACTGGCTTCCAGCATTCTCCCTTGATGATAGAGCATGACTATGTGAGCCATATATCTCCGCAAATTCTAACATGTTTTCATTCAGCAAATATTATTCAGTATCCGCTCAATGCCAGGGGCTGTGGTAAGAGACCGGAGCGAAAATAATCATAGTCTCTGTCAACATGGAGTTTATAGATTACAGGGAAAGAAAGTACCAGCAAAACAATCCTACAAGGCATGTAACATTATATCTGTAATGAGGGCTCTGAAAGAGACACACATGTAAATTTGGAGTAGCGTGTTTTGAAATAGTTGAGGCCAGCGATTGTTCTTAGAAGTCCTACTAAGATATACGATGGCTTCAATATGGAGGAGAGGGACAGGGAGTGTCAAGAAAATATTGGGTTTCTGGTTTGATTGGCTGAATGGATGAGGGTACATTCCCCAAGGAGGGAATTCTGGAAGAGAACTTGTTTTGGTGGGAAGATCATCATCCTGTTATTCATGTGTCCCTCCAGTTCCACTCCCTTTTCACCTGGATCTGAGCCCCAGGAGGCTGACCTGTAAGGGCTGCCTCAACAGGCTCTCCCATGTTTTCCTGTTTCTGGTGGAGTTTTGCCAATGGTCAGGAAGTCACAGGGCAGAAAGAGAGTGATGTCAAGGTCTTTATTCCCCCAGCTCACTGTCTCTTGTCTGTTTCCTTGTACTCCTTTTGCTATTTTATACCTTGGAACATCATCTTTTTATGGATTTTTTTTTTTTTTTTGGTTGTTAAGTTCTTCTTACTGTATCCCTATTGAAAGGTGCCATTGCTTTCTGGCCAAGAGGCTGACTGACATGCAATGAATTTACTTTTGCTTACGTGAGGTGTGAGGAGAGGTAGGGGCTTCTGTGAGGCTGATGGATCAAGCACATATATGGACATACGGGACTGGAGTTCAGAGGAGAGGACCAAATGTGTTAGTTTCAGTCACCAAGGAACGCTCTACATTAGATGTGTTAGTCATCTACTTATAGATGGTAGTCACCTACTTATAGGTGGTAGTTGAAGACACAGGCATGGCTTTAATTAATCGGGGAGAGGAGTACGATCCTGCAAAGGAGACAGAGAAGTACCTGGAGAATGTCCAGGAAGCCAAACAGAGTGTTTCAAGGAGGAAGGAGTTATTAACATTATCACTAACTGCTGGGAAATTAAGTAAAATTAAGGACCGAAAAAAGGTTTATTGCTTCTAGTGACAAAGAGGTCCTTGATAGCCTTAGGAGGCGCTTTTGTGGGTGGGGGAAAAGGAGGATGGAAGTCACTAGAATGTATTGAGAAGGGCTTGAGAAGTGAGGAATTGGTGATTGTGAATTTAGGCAGTACTTTGAGAAGCTAGAACAAGAAGAGGAGAGGAGGTAAGGTGAATGGATGATTTATTTATTTTTTAATGGGGGGACTTGAGTTCACAATTCCTAGACTTAGCCAATTTGAGAGATAATTTAAATCTAAGTCAAATATAATAATTTCCCAAATGTCCATGGTAATATGTGACGGCAGCATAGTAGAAATCAGAATGGTCTCTCTCTGAAGGGTGATCCATATTTGGAGGCGTTGAACCGGAGGATGAACATATCTAACTGGACTGGAAAGAAGAAGGAGCGAGGGGAAGATTGGGGGTGGGGATGGCTGAGGTCTCTTCAGAGAGAATGAACATTCTGGGGGCGCCTGGGTGGCTCAGTGGGTTAAAGCCTCTGCCTTCGGCTCAGGTCATGATCTCAGGGTCCTGGGATCGAGGCCCGCATCGGGCTCTCTGCTCAGCAGGGAGCCTGCTTCCCCCTCTCTCTCTGCCTGTCTCTCTGCCTACTTGTGATCTCTCTCTGTCTAATAAATAAATAAATATATTTTTTTAAAAAATGAACGTTCTGTAACAGGAACATGACAGGAAAAGCTTTCTATTCCTGGTGAGTTACCAGATGTCATGTCAAAAGTATCAGTTACTTCTTATTGCTCTATGACGTTGGGGTTAATCAGAAATGATTAGAAACAGAGAGATCAAAATGGAGGGGAGAACGGTCAGAAATTGAAGTCAAGCTCTCACGTGAGCCGGGTGAATTCCCAAATCAGAGTCAGGAACACAGGAAAGGGTATGGGTTTCCAGGCTGAGACCAAGTCCCGGCAGGGTGAGGAAGGTTTTCGCTATCACTGAGGTTTTGCAGCTGAAACCGAAGGGGATGGCAGCAGAGAGGTCTTCTGAGCTGTTTTAACCCTCACCACCTCTGACACCAAATGCGTGTGGGATTTTTCCACATCGGCAGTCAGTTCCTCAACTCTCGGGCCACCAGCTCAGTGTCGGACAACCTGGTTCCATTTGGACACCGGCTACCTAGTCAGTGCCAAACTCCACGGGAGTGAAGTTTCAGTCCCACAAGCCTGTCCTCATTCAGAGGCCAGCTGCAGGTCCCAGACTGTTTCCTTACTTCTGGCTAATTGGCTATAAATCCAGGGTTCTTACACCCGCTTCCTTCCTTAGGTTTCACATTTGCTTGGTTGGCTCACAGAACTCGGGAAAATGCTTTACTTACTATTTCTGGGTGCTGTGAAAAGATGCAACTCAAGAAGAGCCAGATGGGAAAGATGCAGGGGACCAGCCTGGCAGGATGGGGTTTAGGGATCCCGTGGCCAATCCGGGTGCACCACCCTCCCAGCACCTGGAATGTGTTCACGGACTTGGAGTGGCTCTGAGTCACATTGCTTACGGGTTTTTATGGAGGTTTGATTACATAGGCATGGTTGCTCAAATCACTGGCCACTGGTGATGAACTCAACCACTAGCCCTCCTCCGCTCCCCCGAGCTAAAAAATTAGGGCAAAAAGGTCCAAAACTCTAATCACGCCCTAATTGTTCTGGTGTTCAGCCCCCATCCTAAAGCTATTTGAGGGACCTCAGCCTCCAGTGTATCACTAGCACACGAAGACACTCTTAATACTCCAGAGAGTCCAAGAGTTTTAGGAGATGTGTGCCAGAAACCAGAACTGGGGTCAAAACCCAAATATTTATCTTTTATTATCCCAAGGTGGTCATTCACCTATGAGCCTGAGAAGGGGAAGGGGCTCTGTATAGCCTAGCAGCCCTGAAGGTGGACTTTTACTTTTCTTAAGAGATAAAAGCCTTGGACGTATTTAGAGAAGAGAAAAGAGATGAGTGTGCTCTTGGGGGAAACGGGTTTAAGAGTGTTGGCCAATAGGTGGGCATCTGATTCCTGGGGACTAGAAGTCTCAGGGCTGGTGCAGGGAGGGGGAGTGACGAAGCTATGGGAAGACTCTGAATTGGAGAGAGAGAAGAAGGCAGTTGAGAAAGCTCAAGGGAGATGGGACATTAGTTGAAGTCACTGGAGAAAGCGGGGACCAAGGCAGGAACAGTCTGGTTTCGTTGGCTCCATCTACCAACTCTTCCCTGGATCAGGGGACATGGGTCGCTTGTTTTCTGCTGACTGACTGATGTGGTTGGTCTCACTGCACCTCTGAGTCACAGTCCCCAGGGGTCCTGCTAGAAGTCAGGTGGCACACAATGTCCCCTTCTGCAATTCCCAGCAGAAGGGGACATTGTGTGCCACCTGACTTCCCTGGCTGGAGCGGAAGTTGGATTTCCCAGTCCCCTAGCAGTGACTTCTACCCTGACGCATGCTCCCAAGCAAAAGACAGTACACACATCCAGGTGTGAAGAGAGGTTCTCCACATAAACCAGTGGCCAAAAAACTGTTGTATGAGGACAATCCATAAAGTCAAATCCTTCTTCCAAAGGTTGTCGCTAAAGAGAAATGCTCTCACTTTGAGCTCTGGCAAGGAGTGGAAATTATGGGCCTCAACTCTGGGTAGAAAGATTGCTCTCTTTCCCACAGGGGTTGGTGGGCAGAACGGGAAGCTAGGTCAAGGTCTCCCAAGTTAGCACATGGTCATGATGTGCTACCTCCCCAGGAAGTACAGACCTTCTGTGTCAAGTTCTTATAAAAAAAAGTCTTACATTAGAAAATAACTTCTTTTAAGTACAGTTGGCCATGATGCCGGGACTATCATTATGTCCCCTTAGGTGGTTCTTTTCTAGAGTTGTTACTGTCACCATAATTCCGTTTTGCCACTTTTGGCAAGTGCCTACTTTTCCTTACTTACAGGACAGATAAGATTTAAGAATTCCTTTCTTTCCCTCTGGGGTTCAAGAAACAAATTCCATTTTGCATTGTTATTTGTATTAACCAATTTAAAGAAAGCTTTAAAAATTCACGTGCTGAGGATTTAGGGATTAAGGGTTTGTTGCCAGTCCCAATGGTCTGTTGAAGATCTTGGTTCAACTTTTTGAAATAGAAGCTAATGGTGGGTATTAATTTTGTCATCTTCCTCTCCTACCTCCTACCACAATCCTATCATCTCCAGCCACACTTGGGTGATTCTCCCAATAGTTTGACCAGAGAGGGTTCTGAGCTTTTCTGACCTCTGTTTCTACTCCAGCTCCCTTCTGAACAGTCCTTCTGCAGAATGCTTGTGTTGACCACTTCAGGAGATGTTACCCATATCCTTCCCACGGGAGATCTCACTGCAGCTTGGAGCTCTAGAAGATCTCTGGGGTCCTTAGCTCTGAACTTCCTTTATTTGCTTCCAATTTCCTTATCTTCCACATCTTCCTTATTTTTTTTCCTATTTAAATCTGCTTCCCCCGCCCCCCACTTTTCCCTCTGGTTCCTTAGCTTCTCCTTCACCCCTGAAGTCATCTTCCTTCACTTTCTCTTTCTTGACTTGAGGTCATCCATTTCAGCGATGCCTTATGTAATCGCCCAGTATCCCGGGTCTTCCACCAAACCCCATTGATACCTCTCTAGACCCCTTTCTAAACCAGCTCTTATACCGGGGTCTTCATCATTATTGGGGAAAATCTGACCACAGGGGTGCACACAGATGTGCTAAATCTAGAATGTTGCAAACCCATTCTGTTCAATTCAGTGAATATTATAGCTGACCACTCTAGGCAAGGCAGCATCATGGGCTTCCGGGAGGTATTCCGGAAAAAGCATTGTCATAAAAACAAAAGAGGGGTGTCAAAGGAAGTAAAACCCTAGTAACCCAGAGGAAGATAAATTTACATCTGTGCTCTTAGTTTTACCCCGGACCTTTGGTGTTGCCTTGACCTTGCTTTCATTTAGCTTTGTTACTATATATCTCAACTATAAATCCTTGAGAATGGTAATTTCAGCTCGAAGCAGCCTCTTAGCAACACAATTCCTGAACACCTCCGGCAAGCCTCTGATTGAGGGTGAACTCTAATCACGAGTTCCTCATCTGTTAATCTGTTATCTATCGGGCTTCGTTTGCATCCTGCAGAGAAAATTATACTAGATGCGCAATGTCTTAAACCATAAAGTGTGAATCTGACTTTTTCCCGTTTTCCTTCTAGTAGCCACAGCCCAGAACGGGCGACGGAGGAACATTTTGTTTTCTCTTGGCTTTGAGGTCATAAAGAGGGGTCAGTGCTGTGGACATCTTAAATACGGGTAACGTACGACCCAGTTAATTACTGAGGAGGAGGGGGTAGAGGAAAGGGGAAAAAAAGGGGACATAGGTCAACTCTCCTTAACTATTTACATATTCTAATTTTAGGATGCCTACCTTGGATATTTATTCATGTGTTTAGAGATGGGAAAAATATTATTCTTTCTGGCTGTGGAATTTATACCTTGTTGGGGAAAATGTATACGGACTTGTCCCCACTGGGGAGTGAAATCCCAACAGTGAACTGGTTATTATTTATGACTGGAGAGATAAATGAGATAGGTTATAAAATGTTCAGGGATTGGAGAGAGGAAGCTTACTATCAAGTGGGATTTATCTGTTGGCTTTAGCACGCTGGCTTTGGTGATGAGAGTTTAGAAATTTACAATGTTAACGTGACTTATATGCTATATGACTTTATTTTGCAGTTGAAATGGCTTAAAATGGCATCTGACTAGCAGCTCTCTATGGATCTCTTTCAGCCTCCCACTAAACTATTTTTGAAGACAGAGTGAGATTAAAACTAAGCCCGATGAACAACCTAAAGCCTAAATGGGGAGCGAGGTAGATGGAGCCTGAGGGAGAAAAACCAAGCGGGCTTTCCCTCCTGGCTACCTCAGACTTTACCTCATCATGAGTAATATTCCCACTGAACCAAAGGTAGGGAGATATTTCATATCTCACCCCATACTCTGAGCCTGGGGAGGCATCTATTTATGATCCAGGTTTAGCCTTTGGCAATTCTTAAAGAAATAACTTTGAGAAAAGAAGGGGAAAAGCAGCAGGACAGAAGGCAGGCTGGAGGGTCTGACTGTGGTGGGTGATGAGAGCCCAGGAATGCTATGGAGGGGCCCTGGAGTGGTGCATGCTGGGTTGTGGGGTCTTAACCCTTGGTACTTCGCAGCATCGGAGTATCAGGCAGGAGAGGTGAGAGAGAACTCCCACCTCGGTCTCTAGGACTGTGTGAGCCCACGGGATTGCCTCCTAGGTTGGGCCAGGAGCTGTCTGTGTGATCCACTCTCCACTTGAGGATCGGAGAAGGGGTTCAACCACTAGAGTAGACGGTGAATGGGACCACGACCAGTGAAAAATTCTCCTCCCTTGTAGACCTAGTGTTCCAAAGAAAACAACCCCCCCAAACCTATAGTCTCATTCAAACATGCACACAAAGAAAACAAGAACTCCATGTAGGGGGCTATAAAAAAAATACTGTTGGAAGTTGACCAAGGCTCATGGTTTACCCTCTAGATGTCAATGACTCCCAAATTGGTCTGTTCAAGTTTTTCTCCCCAACTCAAGGCTCATATCCAATGGCTCATTCCGCATCTCCACTTAAGTATCGAACAGATGTACCCGGCTCATCGTGTCTAAAACTGAACTCCTAATGTCCCCATCCCAAAAACCGGCTCGAGGTACAGCCTTCCCCATCTCAGTTGATGAGAGATCCGTTCTTCCGGTTATTCAGGTTCCAAGTCTCAGAGCCATAGTCATTTCCTCTCTCACGTTTGACATTAGATCCCTTAGGAAATGCAGTTGTCTCTCCCCCAAAGTAGACTCAGAAACTCTACGATACCACCTTGGTGCTAGCATGTTCATGTCTTGCCTGGATTATTACGGTGCCCTTTGCCTATGTTATTTTTTACAGAGAGAGAGAGAGAGAGAAAGAATGAGCAAGGGGAGGAGCAGAGGGAGAGGCAGAGAGAGAATCTTAAGCAGGCTCCATGTCCAGTGTGGAGCCCAACAGGGGGCTCAGTCTCACAACCCTGAGGTCATGACCTGAGCCAAAATCAAATCAGCCCCTTAACCGACTAAGCCACCCAGGTGGCCCTTGCCTATTTTATTTACAGTAGCCAGAATGATCACTTAAAAACTGAAGTTAGAGGGGCTCCTGGCTCTCTCAGTCAGCAGAGCATGCGACTTGATCTTGGGGCTGTAAGCTCGAAACCCACGTTGGATGTAGAGATCACTTAAAAAAATCTTAAAAACAACAACAACAACACCCCAAACTGAAATGATAACATTCCATTCCTCAGCTCAAAACCCTTTGGTGATCCCTCTGGGTATTCACAGTAAAAGCCCAAATCTTTCCAAAGGCGTAAGAGGTCCTTACATGATCAGGATCCTTCCCCATGTCTTGCGTTCTCTCTTTGATCTTATTTTCTACTGTTTCCTTTCTTATTGTAATTCAAGAATTTTCTTTTTTAATATGAAGGCAACATCAAGACATCCTCTGCAAGAGAATTTATCAGTAACTTTTGCCCATGTATCCTTTTTGAAAAAAGTTATCTAAAATGTGCTGTGCCCATCTCAGAATATGCAAAAAAAGCCTGGAGCGTGTACAACGTCTTGATGAAAAAGAATGAGTGGTTGTGATAAGCATTTACATCACATAAACACGAATTCAAGTCTGAATAAGTTGTTTAATCTGGCTTCCAAGCTAAATAAAAGTTTCAAAAATTATTCTTAGAGAAGTATTTAATATAAAAACAATATTTAATTATAATGATATGGGCCAGAAATTCTAGACTTTATTCACTAAATAGAGCAAGTAAAAAGAGGGAGTAGGCAATAGGTATATGTGAAATTTTTTTTAAAAAGTGCTAAATTTCGTGGGGTGCCTGGGTAGCTCAGTGGGTTAAGTGGCTGCCTTTGGCTCAGGTTGTGATCCTGGGGTCCTGGGATCAAGTCCCAGGTCAGGGTCTTGGGATTGGGTCCTGGGATGGAGTCCTGAGTGGGTTCCCTGCTCAGCAGGGAGTCTGCTTCTCTCTCTTCCTCTGCTCCTACCCCCCACCCTCGCTTATGCTCTCTCTCTCTTAAGTAAATAAAATCTTTTAAAAAAATAAAAGTGCTAAATTTCATAATACAAAAGTGCGTATCTGAAATACAGAATGCTCAAAAATACCACTCCATTCTTGACTTTGCAGTTAAAAAGAGATTAAGCATAATTTTGCCAAGTAAAACTAACTACCATTTGTATGAAAAATAGCATATAATGAAAACATGTAGCCGAAGACAGAAGATAAAGAAAGCAAAACCAATGAAGAAGCTTATAACCAGAAATCACATAATAATAGCAATAGCAATGAGTAATAATAGCTATCATATATTGTAATTTACTATGTGTCAGGGCCTGGGCTTAGAAATTTACAAGCATTGGGGCGCCTGGGTGGCTCAGTGGGTTAAAGCCTCTGCCTTCAGCTCAGGTCATGATCTCAGGGTCTGGGATCGAGCCCCACATTGGGCTCTCTGCTCAGCAGGGATCCTGCTTCCCCCCTTCTCTCTGCCTGCCCCTCTGCCTACTTGTGATCTCTCTCTGTCAAATAAATGGATAAAATCTAAAAAAAAAAAAAAAAAAAAAAATTACAAGCATTATCTCTGGAACTTATGTGGTCAACATTACTATTATTATTTTGTTAATGAGGAATTTGAGGCTAAAAGAGATCCTAGTATAGATAAGAATTTAATATAGCGTAAAGATGACAGTTGAAACACCAAGCAAAGTAGGAAATCATTGAGGAACGGTTCAGGGGAAATTCATTAACCATTTATGAACCAAGTTTGCAACAGAAAACAAAACAAATCCTGAACGGATCTGGGTTCAGTAAAGCACACGCATGCACAGACCGAAGGGAGATAGGAGTGAGAACATCACTTGGGTGGTTTTTACTCTAAAGTCACAAGCTCCCCCACTCATGGGGGCTTAGGACAAGAAGGTGCTAATTTAGGTCACGTCGCAAGAACTGTGCAGGAAGGGGCTTGCAGGTTGATTTGGGAGCCCAGTGACGTCATTAGGCTCTATCTCTTGCCCCTTTGGTCCTTAATGAGTTTATTTTTTTGTTTAGCCTCCCAAGGAAGCACTATGGCTGCCACAGCTCCAAGTACCCTGTTTATACAGAATTGCTTCCAAAAACAATAAGAAACGCCCAAGCGCGGCAGTAGAAAACTCCTCGGTATGTTTTTTTTTTTTTTTTTTTCCTTTCCTTTTATAAGAGGAGACTCTTTCCCAGAAGCCCCCGCATAGCCTCTGTCTTCTCTCATTGGCCAGAACAGGGTCACATGACCACTCTAGCCACAAGGGAAGCTGGGAACGGGAGGGATTAATTCCACTGAGGGAAAGACGGAGAAACAGGCCCTCGTCTATCTAAGTGAATTTAAAAATTCCCTACCACGTCTTTAAAAACTTGGAAAAAGGAAGCCCTTTTAAGTATACAGTAAGAAACTTAACAAAAAAACGGGGCGCCTGGGTGGCTCAGTCGTTAAGCATCTGCCTTCGGCTCAGGTCATGATCCCAGGGTCCTGGGATCGAGCCCCGCATCCGGCTCCTTGCTCGGCAGGAAGCCTGCTTCTCCCGCTACCATTCCCTCTGCTTGTGTTCCCTCTCTCGCTGTGTTTCTCTCTGTCAAATAAATAAAATCTTAAAAAAAAAAAGAAACTTAACAAAAAATGGACCAGCTTCCAAAAATATTAAAGGCTTTACATTTTAAAGAAAACTATAAAAAGGGAAAATTTAAAAAAAAAAACAACCTGGAAAATTGGCCCTCCATGCACAGAGACTAAACAATAAATCGGTAAACCATGTTGGAAACACGTGACCTCAGATGAGTCCGAGTGGATTGCAATACTCTGAAGGTTTTACTCTGTTTGCATGTCTTGCTCGCCTTTTCTTGGAAGTGACTTGTCCTTGGGTCATGTGTGTGCATCCACACCCCCTTGAACAGAAAGGCAGTTGTTACGGTCGGGACGTACAAAGAAAGACCAAACCTTTTCTTTTTTTTTTTTTTAACTTGCAAATTCAGTCTGGAGGAAAATCCAGTGTGACATTTAAGCGTTAGCCATCGGCTGAAAAAATACTCTGGGAGGAGCCGGGCTGCCTGGGGAAGCTAGAAGGCAGTCCCGAGTGGGAGTGAGCGGGATGAGGGAAGCTGGGGGAAGGTCGGAGAAGAGAGCGTGGCTCGGGCTCCCATGGCTGCAGGGTCAGGGTCAGCATCTACTGCAGCCCAGCATCTGTGAGCAGTGCCCCAAGCCCAGGGAAGGGGAGCGCCCTGAGAGTAGGTCCCCGCACCATGGTCCTGCTGGGGAGCCAGCGTGCTGTTGGTCTTGTTGCTGAGTGGTGAGGCTCTCCCTTCAACACCTGCCCGAGCATCTACTGTGCATTATCCAGGGGAGGGTGCCAGCCCAGGGGCTTTGTCAAGCCCTTTCAGATTGCCCTCTCTGGCCAACTTCCCCCCTGTACTGCTCCTTTTAATGGTCCAGGATACTTGTCAAATCCCCGGAACCGTGCCCTGGGAGTCCTTAGCACCGAGCTGAACAGTGGTGATTTAGAAGGCAAACCCAAGCCCCTGAACTGGGCTGGAAATGACAGTGGCGGAGGTAGTGAAATATTCCTTAAACAGCTGGAAGATTATGTGAAAAGAAAACTCGTCAGGGGTTTGAGACCTATTCCCATTTATGTCATGAAAAAAGTCGATTTCCTAAAAATGTTTAGTTAGCCATTTCAGATGATGTAGTTATTTCTCAGCCGCTTGAAACTCGTGTCCCCATTTGATAGATGTATGATATCTTTCCAACCGCCCTTCCCAGATTCGGATAAATCCTTGCACCTTAAAAATCAATCAAAGGCAGATGATAGTCTTCGTAGTTGTACCAAGGAATGATATTTGGTTGCGTTTCACTTTCTGCAACTTGTAAGACAAAGTCAATACGCATTTTCTGCTATAAATCATTTTCAAATTATAAGTAATTTGAAAAGTAAATCGACTTTTGCTCAAGCGTAAATCAACCGGGGTGTGTGTGCATGCGCGCGTGTGCGCACACAACATATTCATTCATTCACAATAGGAGAGGAGACGTTGTTATTTTAATATCATGTTACATATAATTGCTAATGGCTGTCACATGGGCGTTTTATGAGGGACCAGCAATAGGATAAGACGTAGCGTCCAGTTGCTTATTAT
>CM053619.1:5344084-5364777 GCA_028646535.1 Procyon lotor
GCGGGGCCCCCCTAACAGAAGCCCACCAGCCGGAGGGTGTTGGGGAAGGTCTTGCGCATGCTCATGCATTTTTCCTGGTCAATGTACAGGGAGTTGGCTTTGACCGCCAGATCATGCTCCAGGGTGGCCTTGGTGTGGACCAGTGATTGCAGGGTGTCCTCCGCGTCCCTCAGACGCTGCTGCAAGGTCTGGATGGTGTCGTCCACCTCGTACACCTCGTTAACAAGGCTGCGTGAGGAAAAAAGCATCAGGTTAGGTTAGCGGAAGTCACGCTCCAGAGGCTGGTTATGGGCTGAATTAAGGGCGTGCAGGGTTACTGAATTCCTCCTGGAAGGCGGTGGCTGGGCTGAGTGCATGCACATCAAGCCCCCAGCGGCATAGGGGTCATCCCACTGTCAGAACAAACGTGCAAAGGAAGCAGTATTTGGGCTTCCTTGGGGTTCTAGAATCAGGCCAGCGCTACTCCCAATAACAGCGCCGAGAATCCAAAAGGCAAACTAAGCATATTTTAGGGACACCATCAAATTTACCACCAAGTTTTCATACATACACACACACACACACACACACACACACACACACACACATTAGATTATTATATTTTTTAAAAAAGAGAAAACTTGTAAACGTGACCTTTTTTTTAAATAGTAAAAATGGGAAAAATCAAAGCTTAGCTGGACTTCCTTATATTTCTTTTATCATTGAAATTGTTTTCATTGTTAGGAAGAAGGGGACACCCAAGTTTACTAGGTGGCTAGAGGTCAGCACAATGGCAGTGGGAGGGGTTAGTTAATGGGGCATTCCTGGAATTTTAATGCCCCTGCCCCTGGCCCCATCCTAAGGCAATGCCTCAAGACTAAATATATTTGTAACTGTCAAAAACATAATAGGACAGGATAAGGCTTGAAATCAGCTCTATAAACGGTGTAATGGATTGTAGTTCTAATTACCTTGTGATGATTTTTAAAAAATGGCACATTTTTCATTAAGACAAAAAAAAAATTCATTCCATGAAAAAACATATAGCATCTCCTCAAATTTATATTAGTCAATATTGTTTCAATTTTCATTTCTCTGATTATTAGCGAACCCTCTCTAAGTGTCTCTTGGTCTCACTGCTTGCTTCATTTCTTCTGTGAACTGCTTCTCTCCTTTGCTCCCTTTCTACTGAGTTATTACCATTTACCTGACTCATTTGCAAAGAGCTCTTTCCATATTAGGCATATTGATTTGGGGGAGGGGGTCTGTTTTGCTTCTGGCAAATGTTTTCCCTGATTTGTTTTTTTGTCTTTTTAATTTTGATTATGATGTTTTTTATTATATGTAAAATTTCAATTTTTCACAATAAGTCAAGTCTTTCTTTTTCTTTGTGATTTCTTCCGTTGTATTTATATTTAGAAAGTCTTTCCCTTCCTAGGGAGCAATTAAGCAGGGTCTCCTTTACCCACTGATCTGACCGAATATATTGCGGGGAGATGACCATGTGGTCACTTCAGAAAAAAATTAGGGAACAGTTTATAAAAAGACAATAATAATAATAATAGTAATAGTAATAATAGCAACACACTTATTTATTATTTACAATAATTATTATTATAAATATTATTATATAATTATATTATATTATAATTGTTTATATTATTTATATTGATTATTGTATTTATATAATATAAATCATTATATTAATTATTTATAATATATTATAATATAAATCATTATATTAATTATTTATAATATATTATAATATATTTTTATATTATAATATAGAAATATATAATGTAGGGGGCGCCTGGGTGGCTCAGTGGGTTAAAGCCTCTGCCTTCGGCTCAGGTCATGATCTCGGGGTCCTGGGATCGAGCCCTACATCGGGCTCTCTGCTCGGCAGGGAGCCTGCTTCCCCCTCTCTCTCTGCCTGCCTCTCTGCCTACTTGTGATCTCTCTCTGTCAAATAAATATTAAATAAAATCTTTAAAAAAAAAGAAATATATAATATAAAATTATATATAATTATATATTATATACTATTATAAACATTATAATTACAAATAATTATAATAAATTTATTTATTATTTAACTACTTTATTATGTACATACACATTATACATGTAGTATAAGTATATAAATATATATGTATATACTATCCTAAGTACTTTACATGATCAGACATTTTAATCCTCATAACAACACCATGAACTAGATACTATGATTATCCCCATTTTGCAGATGACAAGACCGAGGTATAAGGAATTTAGAGTTTTGCATGAACTACCCATCGGCTAGTTACCATGCTGCTCCCTTGCCTAACTCCAGTCAGCTGAAAACACAACTCCAAAGTTATCAAATTGTAACTATCGAATTGACTCAATATTAAGTTTTTCTTTATTTGGGAATTCATTTATCATCAGACTGGAGGTGCACAGAATTAATTAAAATATACAGTAATACAGGGGCAATGGCCAGGTCATTCAGTAGAGCCTGGGACTCTCAATCTCAAGGTCATGAGTTCAAGGCCCACGTTGGGCATGGGGCCTACTTAAAAAAAAAAATAAAAAAATAAAACCTAAAGTAATGTAAAGAGAACAGTAAAAGTGACCACATAAAGATAGGTGTGTCCCTAGGGATAGAAAGGGATTTCACCGTCATAGAAAAATATCCAGGCCATGTTAAAATCATTACTATACCCAGACTTCACAGAACTCTGCAGCTGGAAAATAAATGTGAGAGGTCATCAAGCCCAGCTTCCTTGTTTCGCAGACAAGGAAACTGAGCCGGGGGACCCATGGGCTGCTCTCTCCGCAGGCACGCGGCCCACATGTGTTTATAAGCTTCGCACAGTTATCCAGGAAACTAAGAAGGAAATAAGGAGTCTCGCTGGCCGTAATAAGGAACTGGGTCCCATTTCCTGCCCCTACCGTCTCAGGTCCCTGCAAAGGAAGGGCAGAAGCAGACCCTGCCTGTTGGCTTCAGCATCCAGGTGCACCCCTGGGGAAAGACCATTTCTATTTATAATCCCCACCTTGTAAGGTGGCCAAGTTAATACCCAGGATGCCCAGTTAAATTTGCATTTCAGATACAGGCGCAATTGTTTTAGTGTAAGTATTTTTTTAACTGTGATCAAAGACACACAACAGAGAATTTTTTCCAGCGACCTTCCCTACATTCACACTGTTGTCCACCATCCATCCACGAAACTCTTTATCTTGCAAAATGGAAACTGGGTCCTCTTGAAACACCAAAGCCCCGTCGCCCTGAGCCCCTGGCAGTCACCATTCTACTTTGCGTCTCTCTGAATATTTGGGATATATTTATCCTGAAAACCATTCACTGTTTACCTGAAACTCAAATTTAACCGGCCACCCCGGGTTTCGATTTGCAAAATCGGGCACCCCTGTGTAGAGCCCGGCACGAAGTGGGCTCTCATGGAATATTAAGATGACACCAAAGCAACAGCTTTTCTACCCAAAACCCTCCACGCTGTCTTCCTCCAAAAGGGCAAAGGGCACGTTTTTAAGGAGCTGCCCCAAATCACAAGCTGCTGTTTAGGCTGAGTGGAGGGGAGACGAGAGGGCAGAGAAGGGGTTCTCACAAAAGGCTCACAGGACCAACAAGGCACTTCTCCAGTCTTAGAACCTGCACTGTTAAGGAAACAAAGACTTTGAATGGGGCAGAGGAAGGAACTGAAACTTAAGTGCCTGAAGTTCCCTTTGGTCTCCGATGGGCAAACACAAAATCGGAGAACGATGCTAAAAGCCCGTTTCACTTGTTGCTTCCTTCCAGGTGGATTAAAAAGAAAGTCTCTTGGAAGATCTCAGGGTATAAAATAGCACTAGCCAAGAAACAGGTGGGGGGAAAGATGGGGTTAATGGCGGTGGGGGGGGAGGTTGCAGAGGGGGTTTGGGGTGGGGGTGGATATAATCCTACCTGCTCGCCTCTCACCTTCCCCTGCGCCTGGTCTGGGGGCTTTAGAAGGAACCTCGAATCCAGAGGCAGGAAACGGAGCATGATGATCCACAAACACTACTCTAGTGGGAAATTTATCCGGGAGGGAACTTTTGAAAATACAGATGTTGAAAGATCAATGATTAATTTTTTTTTTGGAAAGGGAATTCAAGATCCAGAAAATGCAGGCAGCTTCCTGCTGCTGCGTGAATAGGCCTGGGAAGTCCTGGACTTCCCTCCTCTTGTGCTCTTGGGAACACATTCTCTCCCATCTTTCAAGGCCACCCCTCTGCCTTGGCTTCCTTGTTCTTGGCAGATCACCGAGAACCCCGTTCTGCTGAAACTGCTCGTTTTGGGGGGAAATCACAGAACAGAAAAAACATTTTGCATTCAAATACCAATAAAGCTACTGCCTTTTTTGTTTTGTTTTGTTTTTCTAACTGTACCAAGATTATTGAAGCAAAGCAGAACCTGGTCTGGCCTGCCGCCAGAGAGCCAAAAATGTTTAAAATTATTTTTGAAAGAATCCGTTCGGAACACTGTAAATGGAAATAAAAGTCTCGAAATGAAAACCACCGTTTTTCTCTTTCCTCGCTCCCCTGAGTCTGTGGTCTTTTTGGCAATGATACTTGAACAAGAAATCCTTACAGAAACGAAAGGAGGTTTTGTCCTGAAGTCAATGAAGGAGCAGAGGAAATGGACATAGTATGGATTCTAGGGGAAGCAAAGAGAAAGTAAATTCTGTGTAGCTCTGAACGGGGGTCGGGGGGAAGTAAAAATCATTCCGTTTCTGTGCAGTGGCCTTCAATGCCTCATTGATAACTCGAACGTCAAATTCGACCACTACTCAAAATCCTTTTAAAGAGCAGCCCTGGGCTTGTCTGACACCAGGCTGAACAACTGGTAGATTTCTGTCTCTACTTCTACTTTCTAATCCTCAGAAACTGAGAGAACGAAACTTCCCTCAGCTTCCCCTAATAAGATTTGCAGAAAGCCACAATTTGTGATCTAACAAGAACTGGCCAGATGACCGAGTACTCGGTGTCACGCTCTTCTGAAGCACGTGGACAGCTAATCCTAAATAATGAACAGGCTGTGTAGGAAGACGGGTTCTCTGGAACCCACTTGGGGAAACATGTAGCCAGCCTGGTGCACATGCATGTGGCTGTGGTCCGGACAACAGGTCTACCAGGAGAAAGGCAGCTAATCCATTGGCTTACGGGCTTGAGAATGCTTCCTAGCATCCAACACAGACAACATGCACAGGTACGGGTAGGGTGTTTTGCTGTAAAGATCTCCTCTGTGACCCTCAGTTTCATCCTCTCTGAGAGAGAAATGGGGATACAGTACCTGCTTTGCCGACTTGCTCTATAAGGTCACTGAGGAAGTTAGATGGGATCAGGCGCACGATAGGGGGATAAAAGGACCACACATGTGGAAGATGAGGGAAGCAGAGGCAACGAGTTGGTTTGGTTGAATAGGGCTCTGGACTAAAGCAAGTAAGGACTCAAACTATGCCTCTACTTACCACATCATGCAACCCGCTTCTGCCTCGGTTTCCTTATTTGTGAAATGCAGATAATGAATGAGGTAGTGTAAGGGGCTGAGGACGGGGCTCAGCACAGAATGAGATCCATACATAACTACCTACTCTGCTTCCGCCCTTTTACCATCTTTCTCGTCTTCATCGTTGTTGGCCTCACAACCATCTCCCTTACCCTCCAAGAAATCCACACTTGCTTCCTTGGCAGGGCTCAAAGCCGTTTTTATCCCTGGGATCAATCCTTTGTGATGACAAGGCGATCCCATCATGGAACCAGGGAGGAGACGAGACTGGTGGCATCTCCCCACGGCACCAGAAAGGAAACTGGAGTTCAAGTGCGGCCCCTTTGTCCCTCCCATTGCTATAAATTTGGTTTGCTTCTGCAGAGAGAATCTCATGACCCAAGAAAAGCCATGGAGAAATCCAGAAAGAAAAGGCAAGCTGGCAGGTATTGGGAGACTGGAAATGAAGACAGAACGTCTGAGGGAGAAAAAGCTTTGCCAATGGGCTCCTGATGAGCTCATCCTAAAAGGAATGTTCAAAGTTTAAATCATCATCGCAATAATAGTGTTGGGTAGATAAATGACGGCATGAGTCTTTCAGCCTGCCTTGTATATGGGGGATGTGCTTGACGAAGCCCAGCTTGTTTTCGATTTCCACTGAGAACAGAACAATAGTCTTAAGGGGGAGAGTAGGTATTAAATGCCAAAAAAGGCTAATGAGAACAAATGGGTGAGAACAAATAGAAAGGGGTCATTGGAACTGGTACCATGAGTCCCTTTTCTGGGACGGAGTCCCAGGCGTTCAAAACCACACAGCAAGCAATGCACTTGGCTGCTTGTAAGAGATGTTCTGGAAACTCCAGACCCCAGGGAAGCACAGAGGAACCCGGAGGCCACATTGGCCCGAGTGAATGAGGCTTCCTGTTTATTATCACCTTTTTTAAATATCTAGTATTGATATCATGTCCTTTTTTTTTTTTTTAATTGTGGCAAAACTTACATAACACAAAAATTTACAGTCTCCACTGTTTTTAGGTGTACCGTTCGGTGACATCAAGTACCTTCAAAGTGTTGTGCGCCTAATCACCACCATCCATCTCGGGAACTTACCCATCCTCCCGAGCCGAAACCCGTGCCCATTATTAATAATTATTAACCCTTCCGAAGAAGGCTCCCACACAACGACCGGTACTGGGTTCTTCCGCGTGACTGATGTGAAAGCGGAAAGAAGCGCCTCCGTGAAGAGCATGCGGCCCCCACGGGGCTGGGGGGTGGCCCCGAGGAGCGCCCGGAGCTTTTCCCTCCCGCCCACGGCCCACTCCCCCCTCACCGTAGCTGAGCCATGTCCCGGCAGAGCTCTATGTTGGGTCTCCTCGTGCGCTCGTCCAGTCGGGTCTGAGCCACCTTCAGGAAGGCAGACTTGTCCTTGATGGCCTTCCTGATGGATTCTATGGTCATTTCAGTCTGGAAGATCTCCTGCAGGGTCTGTAGGAAGAGAAACAAATGCTTGAGGCTTTTTGCAATTTGAGGCCGGAGGCCTGCCTTGACCCCTCCCGTGGGGAGGTGGATTCTCTGAGGGCCTTGCTCCCTCCCAGCCTGTCCCCGGGAATGAATCCACAGAAATGAGCAAGTACAACAAATTGGGGCCTCCTTTCCACCCACACCCCCAGATCACTGATTATTAAATATTTACCAGCACACACGTGTGTGTGACTCTGAAAAAAGGGGAGGCCCTGAGTTTCGAGTGGCCCTTATATCCCTCCTCACATCAGTATGTCCTGCCTCTTCATCTTCTTACTAGTGTTGTAGAGATGTTTTCTCGCTAACGGAGGATTTGCCTTGAAGCAAATCAAGTTCAAGTTGCTGAGAGTCTCACTTGCGAGGGAGGAGCACAGACAGTTTTGGAGTCCTCCTTTTATATTCTTTTTTTTCTTAAGGGAGGATCCCCCAAACTGCATAAACCTGGATCCCTACCTCGTTTCCTCTCTTAAGATCGGACAACTCTTCTTTCTTCTATGACCTTGGTACCCTCCTGCCCCCTGCTCACGGGCCCGGCTGTGTGCCTCGCACAACGGTCCTGCTCACTGCCTCCACTTTGACCAGCTCATCTCGAGGTGGCCCCTGTACTCCAGGACCCAGTGGCCCTCATGAAACTATACTCTCAACGCTGACAATAACCCTCCCCAATGTCTCCTTCCCCTTGAAACCCTTGCCCTGTCTTCTCTGGCCAACCGCTGTCCTAATTCCTTGCCTCTCTCTATAGCTGCTGCTCAGCATTTCCCAGGGCAAGGCTCTGTCTTGAGCCACTTTCTCCCCTGCAAAGCTCTCGGGTAACCTCACCGATTCAGCACTTGCATAATCCAGGAGCCCTGAAATCTGTCACTTAAGCTTTGACCTCCCTCCCAAGCTTTCAACGAGCTGTTGAAGATCATTGCACTGTTCCTATCACCAAAGCAACCCTCAGGATTCCCTGTCCCCTGAAGCCATCCCTGTCTCTCACCAGTGGAAATAACGCTTCCTTCTGCTACACTTAATGTTCTATCTGCAGCTCTGAGGAGTTCTTTCTGCACCTTTCTGGTCTTTTCTACTTTCTCGTCTTGTCTCGCTCTAAGATGCGAGATGGCAAGGCCAGTGTATTCGTCTGTGTGCTTACCCCGAAGCTCCCAGCACAGTACTTCAAATGTAGCCATTCTGGCCTGAATGCTATCTTCTTCTCCACCCCCAGGAAAGTTCCTGTGTTGAAGTCCTAACCCCCAGTATATTAGGATGTGATTGCATTTGGAGATGGAGCCTTTGAAAGAGGGATATATGCGAAAATGAGGTCATTAGGGTAGGTCCTTGTGCAATGGGACTGTTGTCCTTATAAGAAGGGGAGATTAGGACACAGGCATGCATGGAGGGAAGAAATGTGAAGACAAAGGGAGAAGATGGCCATCTCAAGTCAAGGAGATAGACCTCAGAAGAGACCGACCCTGCTGACACCCTTGACCTTGGAATTCTAGCTTCCAGAACTGTGGTGGAAAAAATGACTTTTGTTTATGCCACCCAGTCTGTAGTGCTTTGTAGGGCTAGCCCCAGGGAACTAATGCAGAAGTAAATAAAAATTTGTTGAGCAAAGGGACCCCATCAGGTCATCCTTCTAGAGGCCTTTAGAATAGCCTCGTACTGCCCAGTGAATACCTTCCCACCAATGTCCTCTGCAGTGCGGCTCCAGGCTCCCTTTTGCAAGCAGCTTTCCTGGGACACATTACGGATCTGAACTCAACCTCTGAGTGGCTACCTCCCAAGGCTTCGTTCAAGACCTCGCCCCACCTGAACATTCACCTCTTTCTCCAAACCCCAACAACACTTTCTGCATCAGTTACCCGTAATTTTCTGTTGTTACTACTTGTTCGTGAGCTCTTCCTATGCGTGCACATCTTCAGGAATGTAAGCTTCCTGGGCCCCAAACTGCATATTTTACTTCTCTCTGCCCTTCACAGGAGGTAGCCCATGGTCTGGTCCAATAAGTATTTGTTGCCCAAAGAAGACATCGTGATAAGGAAACTTAAGCTGCTGTAGTCTGAGAAAACATGGTGCCCTCAACTGGATAATTATGGTGCCTTCCAGCACATGTGGCCAACTGTGTCACATTCTTAAAATGAGAAATGAAAACCTATAGGTAGCATAAATCCCCAGAAATAATAAAAGCTCCAGGACCAATGCTAAATAAAGAAAAGAGCTCCTTGTTTATCTTGAAACACTCAAATCCTGCTTCAGTCTCTCATTTTATTGTCACTGTAAAATGCTTATGCGTAGAGGACTTTAAAAAGTTCAATAGCAGAAACACTTTGAACCACCTAATCATTTTCCTGTATTTGGTTTTGGATTCCAGAGAAAGGGCCTGAAATAATTTAACAGAAAACATTCCTCCCATATGTTCTAATAATAAATCCACTTCCTGGTTACATACAGTGATTCATTAAACTTTAATCATAATATTTTTGTTTCTATTAAATACTAGGAACCTTTCAGTGCATAGTGCATTCTTTGTATTCCAAAAACCAGTGGATTCCAATTTCATTTTGACACCTGGCTACCTGGCTAAAATAAATGGTGTGCTTTGTACCGTTTTTAATTTTTCTTAGTCTGTACAGCCAGGAGGCCATGTGTCTTACGGTGTCTCTCCGGGAGCGGTGAGAGATTTGTGGTCCCAGAGTCCCTGCTCTATCTTTCCAGGTCAGCTCAGGGGTACCACCGGCGCTTGATTTACCTTCGCTAAGTGAATCTGTATCTTATTTTTAGCATCTGCAGTCTCAGCAATGCGATTGGTGAAAGACAAGTTCACTTTGTTGAACTGATTCCACATCTCGTTGGCAGTCACCACCAAGAGGTTTTGAATGTTGTCCCTTAGCTTGGCAGAGGCTGCTCGTTCACTCTGGGAACGGAGAATATTGTCATCTGTAAATTTGGCCCAGGACTCCGGCACTGAGACCCTGGAAAAAAAAAAAAGTAGAACCATAAATGGTGACAATGATGAATCAGCCTAGACAGTCTCTGGGTGATCATTCATTTTGTGAGAAATGATGGAATGATGGAAACCCCCATCACTGAATTCTAGTTTATTGCATAAAATGTAAATATCAGAGGAAAGCTTATTTAAAATTTCTCTTAATTGCTCCTTATATTTCCGCTTAGTTTCTGTAAACCCGGGGCATACACTAAGTCCCTTGCCCAACTGGCAGGAAGGGGAGCAAGGGTGGGAGAGAAAGGGGGAAGGATATGGGTATTTTGGCTTATAAGAAATGTGTCTCACCGGTCCGAGAAGCATATGAGAAAATGTCCAAACTTGGGAGTAATCAAAGGAGTACTAATGAAAGCAGCAACATACTAAGGACCCTTCATCAGAATAGCAAAGACTGTAGAGAATGTTAATTTTCTGGTGCGCATGTTTTTAAAAGGTTTCCCTCCTGAATGCAGGATTGACAGAACCATGCTGGAGGACAACATACAACAAGACCCTATCAAATGCATGTAACTCAGATATTTGATTTATGGAAACTTTTTACCGAGATATAACTGGCATATAACACTGCATTAATTTCAGGTAGGTGCACAGCATGATAACTTGATACATGTCTACATTGCAAATTGATTATCACAATAAATTTCATTAACATCCATCACCATACAGAGTTACAGTTATTTTTTTCTTTGGATAAAAACTATTACATTCTACTCTCTTAGTAACTTTCAAATACACCACACGGTATTGTTAACTATAGTCACGAAGTTCTACTTTACATCTCTAAGACTAAAAATAAGGAGTTCTTTGTGAATTTGAGTGACATCCTTGCCCAAGACCCATGCTCATCCTCCCTGCATCATTCCAATGTTAGTATATGTGCTGCCAAAGCAAGTAATATAGAAATTTATCGTGAGGAAATAATGCATCCAAAAATGTATATGTGAGGATATTAATACTCAGCAATGTTTATGACTGTCCTTTAAAAACTGAAAATAGTCTAAGCGTCCAGAAGTAAAGAAAAAGTTGAGTAGATTATGGTACATTTAAATAAGGTAATCCATATAGTGTTCAAACTTGTGTTGTAGAATATTTTCACAGTGTTTTTGATATATCAGGAAATGAAAAGTCAGATAGACTATACAGTCTGTGACCAGCTCCACAAAAGGGAATCCATGTGGGGGTCACTTGAAAAGTGGGAGGGGGTGTCACCTTGCGAAGGAGAACAAGGAAACTCTTTGAGGTGACAAAAATATTCTTTATCTCGACCTGAGTCATGGTTATGTGGGTACAGAAATTTGTCAAAAGTCACCCTAATGTATGCTTGGACCAAATGTATTTTGTCACCTACACTCACCAAGTGTAGGTGAATTTCACCTCAATCAATCAAGTTGATTTTTTTAAGGGAATGGCTGGAAAAAGACCATGAACCCACAACTGCATCCAGAGGCCTGGCAAGAAACCATTGGTGAAGCCAGTTTAACAAGCAGTGGTAATAAAATGTAAAGTTGTTTTTCAACTTTTACCCCATGGCATCCAGGGCATCCAACACATTGGCACTTATCTGTATTCTCTAGGTTTTTCTGCTTCAAGTAGCTGTTATTTTCATAGTTAGAAATACAAACAACAAATCTTCTCTCTCTTTTTTTTTTGAGCTTTTTAAAATATTTATTCTTGAGGTACTGTTGACTTACAATGTCCTATTACTTTCAGGTATACAACACAGTGATTTGACAATTCTGTATGTTATTCAGTACTCACCACAATAAATGTAAACAACAAATATTCTTCTACAAAACAACAGATGACGCAAGTGTCAAGGCCTGACTGAGGAATACACTTGCTTACTGAAGACTGGTCCAAAGTAGGGTACGTCTTTTATCTTCCCCACATCTTCTCACGTTTTCCATTTTAACCTGTAAGCTTCGTCATTTTGAAGGGAGAGAGAATGAATTAAATGACATTGAAACCATAGAGATGGGTCGAGCCTAACTTACGTTGCATCAACCCTTTCCACACCACGAAAGTAGCTGACGCCATCTGATGTGTTTCGCAGATGGTGGCATTTATCATCAATTCTGAAAGCCGCCTGCTTATCACTCAGGTCCTTCTCCAGCTCGTGCTGGGAAGCTCTGTTAGCTCTGTAACACAGAGTGGGGAGATGGAGCTTCAGGTTTAGGAAACAGTTGGATGTGAGGAAGAATAATTGCCCTGCTGTGGGGGACCCACCCACTACTGCTGTCTGGGTCTCTCCTCTTTCATACAATGTCCGATTTCCCAATTAAAAGGAGCCTTCCCTGGAGATGTCCATGCATGTGAGTAATTAGAACCCTGCCGACACTGCCACACCCATGTTGTGTGGTGGGGCTTGGGGGAGAAGAGGTGTAGATAAGCAGAAGGTGGGTATCTGGAGCCCCAAGCCTGGGGCCCGTCTTCCTAACACAAACTCTGTTTCAGACGGGACCCTGGTTTAAAGTAATCTGTTCATATCTGTGCCTCTCTTTCCTTCTTATTTTTCTGCTTCTATACCCTAATTCCTCCATTCTTTGAGTGTAGTTCCCCAAGAAGTTCTGAGACACTTATAGCCAGCCTCCCTCCTTCTATAGTGACCTCAGTTCGTGGTCAGGTGAGGCCTAATAAGTTTGCTAGGAGATGGAAACCAAGCATCACTATTGAGCTCTGGGGCTGGAGACAGTGCTTGAAAGGAGATCAGGATTTGGGGTCCCCTGGTCTGCTCCAGTAGCCACCCTCCTGGGAAGGATGAGGCTCTGAGATGCATGGTGTTCCCTGCAGTGCCCTGCCAGAGAGGAGATCTGGCAGCTCATTATCAGAGACAGGCCCATGGGGTGGGCATGGGTGACAGGTAACCCACATCTTTGCTCATGCAGTGGTTGATTCAATAAATGATTACTGAGTGTCTACTACCTGTCAGGCACTATTCAAGCCTGAATCCATCAATGGATGAAGCAAACAGGCAATACCCCTAATGAATCAGCAAATTGTGTGGTTTGTTAGCAGAACAATGCAGAAAACAAAGCAGGAAAAAAAGGAAAACAAGACTGTGAGTAGTGACTTAAATAAGATGGTCAGAGCAGGATTCCTTAAGGAGGCAATGTTGGAGCCAAGACTTGTGAGAGGAAGAAGCAGATCGTGCTGGGCCTCACTGGAGGACATTGGAAGGAGTCAAGCTTTCCTCCGAGTGAAGTGAGAGACCACTGATGTACAATTTTAAAAGATCATTTGGTGCTGGGTTCAGAACAGATTGCAGGAGATGGGTAACTACCCACGTGAGAGATAATAGTGGCTTGGACCGAGGGAGTAGCAATGAAGGAAAGTAGCAAGTATTCAGATCCTTAGTATGTTTTAAAGAGAGCCAAGAGACTCCCCTAGGAGATTAAACATGAAGGGGTGGGGGAGAGAGGTGAAGCTGAGTAATTGGAAGAGCAGAATTCCATCAACAGAGGTGGGCAAGTAGACTGGGGAGAAGACAGAAGTTCAGCCAACACACTGAGCTTGAGCGTCCATTAAACATCCAAGTGCAGATACTAAGGAGGTTGCTGGAATTTGGGAGAGAGGTCTGGAATGGAAATAAAAATTGGGGGTTCATTAGCATATAGATAGTATTTGAAAAATCAGGACAACCAGATGATCACCATTTCAGTGTTCCTGGCACCCAAAATGGTCTTGGCATACAAGAGCCACTTGGTAAAGCCTACATTGAATTTAATAGATTAATTCCAGCTGCAGCTTCCCTTGAGCTTAGTTCATACCTTTAGGTAAGTACCTGACCTATCAGAGCTCATCTTTTTGTGTGAAATAGAAATGAGGGTAGCAACATGCCAGTAGTGTGTGTTTTGTGAATCCTAAAAAACACTTTCATGAATTCTAAAACACGTGCAAGAGATAAAAGGTGAGAAAGCTGCTTCCCCTGGCTATTTCTGTGCTCAGTCTCCCATCGCAGGTCATTGTGTTGACACTCTGGGATTAAAAGCCTTTCTCATTTGTGGTCTGGGACCAAGATCCCCATAGCCTTCCTCTCTAGGGCTGACACAAGACCTCCTCTGACCTAACCTCAGAACCTCCATAGGGAAGGTACTTGAGGCAGCACCCCATTGACCTACTTATAGCCCAAAATGGGAAAAATCTTGGCTACCATGTTGGTTCCTAATGACATTCCATTTTCAACTGAGGTCCAAACTGAGGCCTTCATTGTGCGTTCCAAGGCAAATAGCATTGAAAAACCCTCTTCCCATCACCTTCACTGGACCAAGCCCAATGACCATGTTAAGGATCCCATAAATCCTGGAGAAACCATCCCAGGAAACGAGGTAGGCATTTTATCCACTGTGTATTAAATGAAAACCAGGGTCTCTAAAGGCTCACCAACAAAGGTTCCACACGAGTGCATACATGGAGCGAGAACTTTCTGCAAAGACCTGAACAGGGCTGGGAATGAGGCAGCGTGTAGCAGAGACTGATAGGAAGATGTGGCTGTTCCACAGTGGAAAAATCTGGGCAAGAAGAGTGAAGAATGTGGAGGATGAGCTGCAAATTTTAAGTCATACAAGAAAATACGATTGGGAACTGGACCCAAAGAAAATGGAACAGATATCATGGTGTGAATCACGCTAAACTGCAGAGCATCAATCCGATGGGCACAGTAGGCAAACAAAGCAAGCAGAACTGATCCCTCTATTACACTTATTCCTTTTGGGCTCTCACAGGTTAGCCGTGACAGCATCCATATAAGAAGCATCCTTTCCTTTGGGCGACATTTTGATGCTGCTTTCCATGGCTATAGCCAGATGAACACTCATCTTTCCAGTCATGTTGGGAAAGAGGCTCAACCAATGTGCTTTCTATGCTGATGGCTGTTATCATTGCTTATGACCTTCCTTTGATTATTATTCTTCCCCGCCCCAACCCCCACCATAAATATTAAGTACCTACTATCTACTATTGCCAAGGAAAGAAGGATTTGTATTCTGGGAGAGAGTAGGACGGGTGAATGATCATAGTACTGCAGTGGTGTGATCAGAGCACAGGGAGCAGGTATCAGAGTCCCTGGGAAATCAGAGAAGGCTGAGTCTGTAAGGAGTTATGGAAATAATCGTAAAAGTGAGCCTCAACTCATTACTCTTCCAGCTGTCTGGCTGAATATACACAAGTCAATCCCTCCTCAAAGAATGGAAGTCTTTTGTTTAAAAGAAATCTCCATCAAGAGAAATGAAATCTGGCCATTTGCAACAATGTGGATGGAACTGGAGGGTATTATGCTAAGCGAAATAAGTCAGTCAGAGAAAGACAAGTATCACAAGATCTCTCTGATATGAGGAATTTGAGAGGCAAGGCAGGAGTTTGGCGGGGTGGGGGAGAGAAATGAAACAGGAAGGGATGGGGAGGGAGACAAACCATAAGAGACTCCTAGACTCACGAAACGAACTAAGGGTGGCTGGGAGGCAGGGGGGTAGGGATGGGGTGGCTGGGTTGTGGACATTGGGGAGGGTATGTGCTGTTAAGTGCTGTGAAATGTGTAAGCCTGACGATTCACAGACATGTACCCTGGGGCAAATAATACATTATATGTTAATAAAAATTAAAAAAAAAGAAATCTTAGCCAGGGCACCTGATTGGCTCATTCGGTTAAGTGTCTGCCTTCGGTTCGGGTCATGATCCCAGGGTCTGGGGATGGAATCCTGTGTTGGGCTCCTTGCTCAGCGGGAAGTATGTTTCTCCTTCTCCCTGTACCCCTCCCCCACTGCTCATGCTCACTCTCTCTCCTCTCTCACTCTTGCTCTCAAATTAATCTCAAAAAAAAAGAAAAGAAATTAATCTTAGCCATAATCCAAGTTAGGGCAGAAATTCTTGAGCATCTCAAAATTATTTTTTTAGGATATTATTTATTGATTTGAGAGAGAGAGTGTGCGTAAGTGCATGCACGAGTTGGGGGCAAGGCAGAGGGGGAGGGAATCTCAAGCAGATGCCATGCTGAGCAGGAAGCCCACCCTCAGGGCTCGATCTCACGACCTTGAGATCACGACCTGAGCTGAAACCAAGAGTCTGATGCTTAACCAACTGAGCCACCCAAGCACCCCTCAAAATTATTTCTCTAGCTAAAAATTTAAAGCAAGCACTCCAAGTACTTATCTTAACCTCCAAATAAAAATGTGTATATGCACATGTGTGTGTGTGAGCTTGTATATGTATCTATATATAAGAAATCCTCACATAGGAAACTAAGAGAAATTTGAATGAGAGGCATGAATGCACAGTTTTTTGGGTTTTTTTGGGTTTTTTTTAAAGATTTTATTCATTTATTTGACAGAGATCACAAGTAGGCAGAGAAGCAGGCAGAGAGAGAGAAGGAAGCGGGCTCCCCGCTGAGCAGAGAGCCCGATGCGGGGCTTGATCCCAGGACCCTGAGATGCTGACCTGAGCCAAAGGCAGAGGCTTTAACCCACTGAGCCACCCAGGTGCCCCTGAAAGCACAGTTTTGAGACAGACTTTAAATTGTATATACATTTAAAGGTCTTACGCAAGTTGAGCAATGGCCTTATCCAAATGTAGCTTCATCCTTTCTTGACAACACAGAATAATATCAACTTCCTACTCAATAAAAAAAAAAAAAAAAAAAAAACACACACACACATTAACGTTTTCCTCATTGGGTTATAACATCCAAAGCCAACACTGTAACAAAACATCAACAAAGGGAAACTGTTCCTGGAAAACACTATCAAGTAAAACAATAAAATAATTTTTATACCCATTTATTTACCTCTATCCTTTCACGGTCGTGCAATCTAAACATTAGACTAAGGCTCATTCCTTTATAGGGCTATAAGAAAATTTTATTATGGAACAAGTTGGGACAAGAGTAAAACTGTAGGATTTGTCTTTGTTTATATCTCTGGCCCTTAACTAAAACAATGCAACGATAAGTTAATAAATAAATTCTGATGATGTTAATGCAGGCTGAACTTAATGCAGGCTTCTTTTATAATAACTATTCTTCCAAGACAAAGTCAACTGGGGAAGGAAAGGGGCTGCCAGAAAGGAACTTCCCCAGGGCCTGGGTGGCTCAGTCATTAAATGTCTGCCTTCGGCTCAGGTCATGATCCCAGGGTCCTGGGATCGAGCCCCGCATCGGGCTCCTTGCTTGGCAGGGAGCCTGCTTCTCCCGCTACCATTCCCTCTGCTTGTGTTCCCTCTCTCGCTGTGTTTCTCTCTGTCAAATAAATAAAATCTTAAAAAAAAAAAAAAAGGAACTTCCCTCTAGCGATGCATATATCCTCAACAGACCCCGCTCTTTGGTCCAAATGGAAACTTGACTTCCACACTGGGAGGCCAGCCTTCACCCTGTTGCCCGTGCCCCTCAGCTCAGCTCCTACACTCACAAACCCCTCCGTATGCCCCTCTTCTTGACCACACATGGCATTCTGCTGTCTCTAGGATATATACACTATTACACAGCAGGTGTTGTATCAGAGAGGTTTTCAGTAAACATTTTTCGCTTCCCTCTGAAATTCGTATCCACCTTGGAAAGTCTAGAAATTCACAATAGCACCAAGGAGACATTTAAAAAGTGCACATGGTCACTGCTTTCATTTTTTCAAGCACAGAGTGATCACACCGCAAATACTGTTTTGTGGCCTGCCTTTTCATCTTTTTTTTTTTTTTAAAGATTTTATTTATTTAGAGAGAGAGAGCAGGGGCAGGGGCCGAGGGAAAGGGAGAAAGAAAATCTCAAGCAGACTCCCTGTTGAGTGCAAGCCCATCGGGGCCCATCCCATGACTTGAGATCATGACCTGAGCTGAGGCCAAGAGCAGGATGTTTAACCAACTGAGGCACCCAGGTGCCACCCGCCCCCCCCCTTTTCATTTTAAACCTGAACATTTTCCCATGACATTAAACTGCACCATGATGAGCCACTTCAGTAAATGTTTAGACACCACCAAAGGGTGTGGTTTCTTTCAGGGTTTTGACAAAGACAGCCAATCGTCCTTCAGAGAAGGACAGCAATAAATGGGACTATACTTCCTCTCCTCACCTACTAAGCGATCACTACCAAATCGTCTCCATTTTTGCCAGTGTGATAGGACCCCTCCCCCTAAACAACAAACCTCCCGAAGTTTGCAGGTTAATATTTTAACTATATCTGCTCCTCGTTCGGCTTTCTTCTTTTGTGAATTACCTGCTTCTGCACTTTTTCTGCTGTTCTTTTCTTCCTAATTTATAAGGATTCTTATATTTAAAATTCAATCTTTTCCATCACCGATGTCATAAATGTAGATGTAAATATATATAATATAAAAATGGATGTATATTTTTAACCAGTTTGTCCCTTGCCTTTATATTTTTGCATAGTGAGTTTGATATTTAGACTGTCAGGATTTCTATGACATCAAATTTATTAAATATTCTCTTTTGGTCTCCACTTTTGTTAATTTGCTTATAAAGGCCCTCTCCACTCCAATATCAATTATTGCTCAATTCTATAGTCTTCTTATTCTTTTACTGCTTTACATAAAAATATTAAATATGCCTGGAATTCATCTCAGTGATAACTCTATCGACTCATTCTTTAATCGTCTGAATTAATGAAGTGAAAAACTACATTCCCACCTCATGTTGCCATCAAGGTTCCCCTTGCCTTCCAGGTAGCAAAAGTTTCTTACACATTTTCACAGGGAGTTGTGCACCAGTCTTTGTTTTTAGTGTTGTTCAATCTTCATCTTTCTCTATGGCTTGGGGGGTGTGTGTGTGTGTGTGTGTGTGTGTGTGTGTGTGTGTATTTCACTAAGGTGTTGCCAAAGGATAAATGGAATGCTGCTTCGAAAATACTACTTAACATCCAAAATCCTAGCAAGCTTTTATACTACGTTTACACAATAGCGTAGTGGGAATTTCGGGGACTTTAATGGGGGAAAATGCATTTTTTTTGCTATGATGAAACTCTTGCTATAAAAAAATTCAACAATAATTACTATATTTGAATTTAAATAATGTCATAGGATAAATGTCAGATAGTTGGGGGCAGAAGGGTTCATGGAAATAGGGAATGCCTACAACCAAAGACCTTTGGAATTGTCTCCAGTGACAATTTACCTATTAATTTGCATGCAAGATTAATCTGGCTTTAAAAAGTTCAAGGAATTAGCCTGGTCTAGGAGAACCAAAGAGATGGTACCCTGATCAATCCCCCAAGAGAAGCCATTCTGTAAGAATTCAGTGAATGTCACTGATTGAATGTGAAAGTCAACAGAATTTATGAGAAAATATTTCAATGCGGCCGACTTCTTCAAAAGTAAGCCTTTTAAGGCTACCTCTTTTCTTTGCCAATGTTTATTTAGTTATCCCAAGAAATGAGACCAGTGTTGGCTAAATGAAAAGATAGGCCGATATCACTACTTTGAGTAAGCTAAGGATACACCCATTACGTGAATTAATTGGCGATGATCAAGGCACCCCTCAGCTGACGAACTACTACTTCAACTGCAGATTTGGTTATTTTGAGATAAAGTAACCTCTGCTGCTGGTCTAGAAAAATGTTACACCTCTCAAGCGGTGGTGGTGGTGGTGGTTTAAAAAATCGATTTATTGAGATATAATTCGTGTGCAATAGAGCTCATGTATTTGACTATACAACTCAATGGTTTTTGGTATATTCAGAGTTATGCAATCATCACCAGAACCCATTGTAGAACATTCTCATTACCCCCCAAAGAAACAACATACCCCTTCACTGTTACCCAGTTTCCAATCTCCTGAGCCTGCTTCTCCTAGGCTACCACGAATCTATTCTCAGTCTCTATAGACATCCCTAATGCGGACATTTCATGGAAATGGAATCTTGCAATGTGCAGTCCTTTGTGACTGACTTCTTCACTTAGCATAAATTTTCAAGGATCATCCACATAGTAGAATGTCTTAGCCCTGTTTATGGATAAATAACATTCTATTGTATGACTACCCTACATTTTATATACCACTCAGCAGCGGATGGAAATTTGTGTTTCTAAATGGCTGTTAGGGATAACGCTGCTATGAACATTCATGGACAAGTTCAAGGGTAGGCATGTCCTTTTCTTTTTTTTCCTCTTGGGCAGATACGTAGGAGCGGCACTACTGAATCATGTGGCAACTCTATGTTTAACCATTTTCCAATGGTTATCCTTTTACATTCCCACCACCACATCCTCACCAACACTTGCTATTATCTGTGTTTCTGAGTATAGACAGCCTAGGGGGGTGTGAGGTGGTATTCCATCGTGGTTTTATTTGCATTTGCCTGATGAACTAATGATGAGCATTTTTTACCGTCTTTATCGGCCATGTGTATATTCACTTCGGAGAACTCTCTGTTCAAATCCTTTGCCTAGTTTGGGGTTTTTTTCATCTTTAGTTTTAAGAGTTATTTACATATTATAGATACCCAAATATATACCCAAGTATATATATATATACTATATACCCTATATATAGATATAGATTATCAGATATATAATTTGAGAAGATCTACTTCCATTCCATGGACTGTCTTTTCACTTTGTTGATGATGTTCTTTGAAGCATCAAAGTTTGTCATTTTGATGATGATATACTGTTTTTCCTATGTTATATGTACTTTGTGCTTTTGGTGTCAGATTTAAGAACAGATTGTAACCAATATTTATGCCTATGTTTTTTTTTGTTTTTTTTTTT